>NTHP01001094.1:13651-28611 GCA_003416845.1 Oplegnathus fasciatus | reverse complement strand
GGAAATGAGAGGAAGGGAGGGAGGAGGGGAAAGGGAGGAGGGGATGGAGGAGAAGTAAGTATGAGGTAATAAGAGGAAACTGGAGGTGATGAAGGAGTGTAAGTTAGTAAGTTAAGGGGAGGTGAGGAGGAGGAGAAAGAGATGAGGGAAGAGGAGAAGATAAAGGCAAGGAAAAGGAGGCGAGGAGGATAAAAAGTGGAGGAAGATGAGGTGAATGAACTAAGTATGAGGTAATAAGAGGAATCTGAGGGAGGAGGGAGGAGGCAAGGAAGTGAAGGAGGAGAACGACATTAGGAGGTGATGAAGAGGAGAAGGTATGGCAGAGGGAGATGAGGTGAAGAATGAGAAGGAGAAGAAGGTCGAGCGAGGCTGCAGACAAACACTCTCTCTCTGCAGCTCACTCTTTATAATTAGAACACACACCAGGAGTGTGTGTGTGTGTGTGTGTGTGTGTGTGTGTGTGTGTGTGTGTGTGTGTGTGATGCAGCGCAGCAGCTGATTGGCTAGGCTGTTGGCAAGGGGCGGAGGGAGGGAGGGAGGATGGGTTGCTGCACTGTGATTGGCTGGACCGAGGCCCAGGGGCAGATGGGAGATTTCAGCGCAGTGCTTCTCTCCTCCTCTTTCCTTTCCTTTCCTCCTTCCTTCTGTCCTTCCTCCTCTTTTTCTTCTCTCATCTTCATCTTTCTTTTCTTTCTTCATCATCAGTTTGTCTTCTCTTCCTCTCCCACTTTATCTTTCTCCCGTTTTCCTCCCTTTCTTACCTCCTTCCTCCACCCTCTTTTCTCACCATCCTCATCCTCTCTGCTTTCCTTCTTTCCTTCTTTTCTTCTTCTCTTCTTCCACTTGTTCCACTCCTCTTTCCTTTTCCTCAATGTGTCTCTCTCTGTCCTCCTTCTATGACTCCTCTTTTTATTTCCTCTCCTCTCCTCCCTCCTTCTGTCCTTCCTCATCTCCTCTCTGCTCTCCTTCTCTTCTTCCTTTTCACTCCATCGGTTCATCCATCTCTCCTTCCTTTCTTTTTTAGATTTAACTTAATTGTCATTGAGAGTAAAAATACTGTCCCAAATATGACTGAACAAACATGAAGAAGAAAAGAGGAGCTGCTGATGTTCTTCTGCATCAAACTCTCTGTGAGGTTCAGTCTGATGAAGAATCTGCAGAATCGAAGCCACTTTGGTTCTGTTGGTTTTGGTCGGACTGTTAATGTCCTGCAGCTGAGTTGGAGTTTCCACCTCCTCGGCTCATTTAGGAGCGGCTGAACGAGGCGTTTATGAGGCGTCACTGAAGAGCAGTCAGTGAACGTCCTGTAAGTGTGTTGAGTTCCCGTGCTGAGCTGCAGCTGCGATGTTTCATTAAACGACTCGTCAGAAAACCCAGAAAATAAAACGAAGCACCGCCAGAAACCAACTGAAGAATGAAAGTAAAATATTTTTAGAAATTGTTTCAATCCAAAGTAAAATTGTGTTTCTCCAGAAAATGTTCAGAAAATAAATAAACTCCAAATAAAAGCAGCGGATGTGTCGTCTGTCTGTGTTTTAGGATTTGTCCGGCTCCATCGACGACTTGCCCACTGGCACCGAGGCAGCGGTGAGTTCAGGGGCGTCGGGCTCTGGCAGCGCTCAGGGGGACCAGGGGACCCCAGCCCGTTCTCCTTTCTCCCCCCATGTCTCCCCTCGACTCCCTCCGCCAGCTCGCACTGGGCCCTCGCCCTCCCCTTCGCCGTCCCCCGCAGGGTCTGGCAGCATATCACGATCTGGACCAATGTCCCCCGCCACCGGTGGACCAGGTAGGATGATGATGATGTCATTTCTTGTCTCTTCAAACTCCTGGAGCTTGTTAACGGCCATTTAAACCAGCTGTTATAAAATGAGACCACACAGATGTGTGCAGACACAGTGTGGTAGTATTAGCAGTCACTCTGCGTCTCCCTCTCAGGCTCTCAGTTGACCCCTGGTCCTGGATCAGATGTCAGTCCTCATCCTTCCCAGTCTGCCATGGCTCAGGACAGAGGTACGACTGACTCCTCAGTGTGACTGAGTGTTGTGGATTCATTGTTCTTTTGATGGAGCTAAGCTAGCAGTTTCCACCTGCTTCCAGTCTTTGTGCTAAGCTAGGCTAAACACGGATTTCTTCACTCCTCCACTTAATTTCTCCTCCTGTTCCCTCTGTCTTTCACCTCCTCCTTCCTGGTCTTTGTCTTTTCTTCAGGTTTCCCTCCTTCCATGCAGCGTAGCACCCAGGGGCCTCAGTTTGGCCCCCAGCAGTCAGCACCACCCATGTCCCCTCACCCAGCACCGGGGGGACCCATGCACCACGGCTCGTTCCAGCAGGGTGCCTCGTATGGCCAGTACGGACCTCCAGGTAAACACTGTGACCTGGATGGAAAAACACTTTTATAAAAGTAACAAAAGTAAAGTTTTAGAACAGTTTTTGCTCATTTTCCATCCTCGCTCTCTCTAGGAAACTACCCTCGGCCCCCTCACTATGGCGGGGCCCCCAGTGCCAACTACAGCGGCCCTGGCCCGGGTCCTGGTTTAGCCAACAGCCTGGGATTGAATGCCAGCAGTCCCATGCACGGTCAGGGACCATCCACCCCGGCAGGTCGCGGCCCCGGACCTGGGCCCGGGGGCCGGCCTTACCCTGCCGGAGGGAGTGCCATGGCCCCCACCTCTCCCGGCATGCCACAGCCGGCCGGACAGGGCATGGGGCCTCCGGGGCCCAACGCCAGCCGCAAACCACCTGAGGTCGGCCCCAACGCCGGGCCAAGTGCCAACTCTTCATCCTCCTCGACCTCGGCCACAGCCATCCCGGGCAGGTGAGTCTGGACAGAGTCTGGGTGAAGTCTGGAAGGGTCTGGAAAATCCAAACAATTCAAGAAGTTCCAGGAAAGTTTAGTTAGAGTCCGCTTAAATATTCATAACACGTCAAGAAAAACACTTAGTTACCATAGTCACTTCCTGTGAAGAATATTCAGTTTACGCTCTGTAGGTAGAAATGATGAAACCAGGTTTCAGTTTATTACATTTTTACAAACCACGAACATTTTTGTTGTAGAAGTCAAAATATGACCTGATGATTGAGAAATATGTTTTCACTAAAGAACAGGGACAGATTATTGAATACCTTTTGAATCCCTCATCAATTCTATTTAGGTTTAATTTTCAACATTTGGTGAACGACCCTCCAACGTTTAATTGACATTGATTATCTACAGCTGATTTCATTTGCTTGTCACCACGTTAGCAGCGGCTAAGTGAAAAGCTGCCACCTTTATGTTTTGTACAATGATCGTTGCTGACAGAAAATGTGAGGGGAGATGAGATATTCATTAAGAGTCACGAGTGTTTTATCAACTTGGATCCAAAATGGATCCAGAACCCAAAGAGTGAAAGAAATGCTCGCATTAGTTGGTTTGAGTTTTGCATTTGACATTTCTCAACTGATATTTTTTATTGTTTGAAGCTGCAGAAAGTCGACAGTTTGCACCAAATCAAAGCTTTTGTTGCTTCTCCTCCGTCCCTCCATCCTTCCAGGCCTCCCTTCGCTCGTTCCCCAGCCTACCACAACCAGTCCTGGCCCGGGGGTCGACCTGCCCCCTCTCCTACCCTTCACCCCTCTCACCCTCCTCACCCTCATCACCATCCTCACCCTCCTCACCACTCCCAGCAGGGAACCTATGCTCAGCCCCAACCCACCGTGCAGACCCCCCCTGAGCATTATGGGTAGGTTTGGTACCAGAGCCTGACAGATAAGAAGCGGTACCTCACTGGATCAGTATCTGTGTCGTCCAAAATCTGTTTGCAGAATTTGACTTTGGTTTGTCAGCTAACACCCATCTTATCAACAACTTTTCGACATGTTGGGTTTATTCTCACAATAAAAAAAGAGAGAACATCAATAAAAAGTGATAAAACAGTGTGATGAGTATTTGTCAGGCTCTGCTGCACACAGAGAGGTTATGGGATGTTTTACTAACCAGACCACTTCCTGTCCTCTGACGGGTCCTGCATGGCTTCAGAGGGGCGGCTGCTGATGTGTCTTCTTCAGGAAATAAAACTTTTTAAATTCACAGAAACTTAAGCTTCATCTCTGCTCAATCAGTTCTCTAAACAGCTGTCCAGTTAGACTTGATCATGGAGTGATTTCGTCCTGCTGGTTTTACTGGCTCACCCACCAGAGAGATAACAAATGTACAGTCTGACATCTATGTGGAGGGTCTCTTAATGACAGCACATTCCTACTTCTTGTCAGCTTTACTCAAGAAAATGTCAGGTAGTACTGTGGCATCACTAATCCGTGTAGATACACTAAATTCTACATCTACAACAGTAAAGCACAAATTATACTTTCCACATAGCAAGGGGGTCTGCAGGCGCACAACTGCACGGGCCGTATACACTGACAACCATGAGTCAGTACATCTGTGTATGCAGAGACCCAGTACAGTAGTCTGTCCATTCTGGAGTATATCCGTACTCATACAACACCTTCCATCCTACTGAAGGTGCTGAGTTTCTGTTGAGACACAGCAGTGTCCCGTGTCTGACATTAAGTCAACAGTCGCAAAACAAAATGATGCAATAAATTCTGCGACTAAATCATAAAATACAAGCGAACCAAACGGTACAGAGGACCTAAGACAGCATGTTGAAGAGCTGCAACCAGCTGAACTAACCTGCCACTGAGCTCTTTCCACCAGACGAGACCAGAACAGATCCTAAGAAATCCTTCAGTTCTTTCTCTCCTTCTGTCTTTTTCTCTGTTTTTCAGTCTCCACTAACTGCACGAGTCCTGGAGACGCTTTGTTCCTCTTCTTCCACAACGTAACCTCCTGCATGTAGCTGCCACTTCACCAGTTTGATTACATCTGTAATAATAATAAAACTTTTTCTTCTGTGGTGTTCAGGCAGGGCAGCTACCTGGGCATGGCACCAATGGGAGGAATGGGCCCTGGAGGCCCCGGAGTCCCGGGAGGTCCTGGAGGTCCCTACAGCCAGCAACCAGGCAGCAACTCTGGACGGATGACACCGCAGGGACCCCCCTACAACGCCCCATCCTCAGGTAGGACCATAGATCCCAATGCTGTCATTTTGATGGAGGTTAGGATTAGGAGTATTTTGGAGGACTTGAGCCACCATTTGAATCTGGATCTGCTGCTTTTTGTAAATGACCTCATAATTTATCTTCCAGGCCCCATGATGATGGCAGCAGAGGGGATGGGGGCCCATCCAGATGCCAAGCAGAGGGTTGAGCTCAGCAAAGATGGCGTCTGTCCTGCAGCCGAACCACCCAAACCCAAGGTGCGTCCTGTGGCTTTGTTGACCAATCACAGTGGCTGTTTGCTCTGCCGTTCACGCCAGCTCCCACTACGCTCTCCTAGCATGCTCTAACAGATGCATGTGTGCTAAGAGTGCATCTTAACAGCACTGATGCAGGTTTTTGAATGGCAGTACTGAGTATTTGTGACGCACCTTTCAGTGGAAAACGTATTTCAGCCGTGTGGCATTAAAACCTTCCACCGACATTTTAGATAATTAGAAATATTCTTTCATACTTTTATATTGTAGAATCTAATCAGAATCCATCAGTCTACCCATGATCTGGATCCTTGTCCAGGGTTTAGGGTTAGTCCTTCTTTTCCAGCCACATCCTCCAACTCCAGCTGATGGATCCTGAGGCGTTCTTTGGCCTGATGAGATTTATAATCCCTTCAGTGAGTTCTGGGTCTGCTCCAGAGTCTCCTCCCTGTTGGACATGAACCTCCACAGGGAGACGTCATGGAGGCATCCTGATCAGATGCCCGAACCACCTCAACTGACTCCTTTCAATGTGAAGGAGCAGCGGTTCTCCCTTGACCTCCTTTTAAATGTCTTCCAGGGTAAACCCGGACACCCTTACCCGTATCATTTTGAGTTCTTGTATCCACAGTCTCCTTCTCCCGGTCAGTACCCAGAGCTCCTGACTGCAGGTCGATCTCACCCTCCATCTTGTCATCACTCACAAACAAATCCTTCAGAAGCTTGAATTCCTTCATTTTGGCCAGCACCGACCTCTGCCTTCGCTTCATAGAGTTGTCTGTTTGTCAGAAGCTCTTTCCAGCAGACTTCTTCTCCATGGCCTCCCAGAACTACCTTTCTGCTGATTCAGGAGTTCCTTGGGCTGCCTTCAGCTTGACTGGTGTCCACCAGGGGGTTTTTGTGTTGCTGCCACAACAACAGGCACTGAAGACCTTCTGGCAATTCAAAGCAGACTTTGACTTTCAAAGCAGACTGAATAGAACATTTGAGCCATGAGACCCTGTCAGTAAGGTCTTTAACTGCCTCTGTGGACTGCCTCAGCAACACGTGCCCAGTTCAGGTCTGTCCTCCAGGCTCCCCCACACCCTGAAATGTCTCACCACCAAGTGGTGGTCAAATTACAACATTGCTTGTATTCTCCACATGTCTCCAATTCTTATGGCCACAGATCAGATGAGACCACTTTAAAGATGATTATCGACCTTTGCTGTAGGCAAGAACCTGCGGGGCGACTGACAGAGTGCCAGACTACAACGTGGCTGACCCACATGACTTAAATCTGACCATTTAAAGGTTGTTTAAAGGAAGCCTGTGGAGTTTTCATTGTTAATAAATGCAGTTCAAAATTAATTGTATGCATTGTTAAGGTCTAACAAATATGTGTGCATTTCCTACCTCATTCAACATCTTCTGATTGGACAAAAAATATAAATTCTCAAGTCCACCTACTTGCTTGTTCTGCAGCTTTCAACTTAATCGCACAGCACAGTAGGCAAAACGGGTAACTGCCCCAGGGCCCCAGACCCTCAGGGTCCCAAAGGCTCCAGGTTCACTATGTGACAATTAGTATGTGGTAATTTGATTAAGTGATTAATATAAACTGAAAGGGCCTCAAGGCGACTCCTGCATTTGTACCTGAGGCCCTGTGTCAAAATATAGCTTTAATACCTTTTAATATTTCAGTTGATGTGCTTACATGGTGCATTTTATTAAATAAATCAACTTATAACCAAAGTAAGTAGGGGAACACAGGGGACTCAGTAGGGGCCCCAGAGTTTTATGTCGGGGCCCGCGGGTGGGTTAATCTGGCCGCGGCAGAAAGAGATATTGACCCGAAACAACACAAAGTTTTTAAAATCAGAAAACAACATCTGTCAGACTTTGTAAGGAACTTGCAGAAGAAAACTGTAATTCAGATTGGCATGTCAACTTTTCAGTGCAGTCTGTTTGTTCCAACCAGGAGAGGTTCCTCAAAGAAAATGATTCCTGGTGCTTTTTCTGTATCTTCTCAGTTGGCACTCGACAGTATTGATCAGTTTGTTTCCAGCAGCATGTGTTTGTTACAGCTGTCATTATTTCATCTGGGTTTGGCTGGTTTGGAAGAGTTACAGAAAACCCAAAATAACCAGTTCCTGCCAACGTGAGCCAGAGTTCCCTCCGACGCAGCTTCTGTTTAGATTTCTTCTTCTTCTCTCGCTTGTTTTATCTTGTTTTTCCCGCTTGTTTAGTTCCCTCTCAGCTCAGCAGCTGGAGAGTTTTGAAAGCTCCGACTTCTCCTCCTTGCTGCTCTCTCTTGACTCGCCTCTCCTCATTATCCAATAGTGAAGAGTCGGCCTTGATCACAGATCTGTGTAGGATGTAGATCTGGCGGTCGGGGTTACATGAGACGACTCGGCTTTGTCTCTGCTTTGACTCAGGTTCACTTGATGAGAAGTGGCTGCTTTGTTTGTCTGCAGTTTGTCGAGGAGTTACGACGGCACGACTTTGTGTTTCTGCAGAGCTCCAGAGAGTCTGTTGCTGCTAATTTTTGCTACTTTCTGTTTTGTGCTGAAGCAGTTTGCTCATATTTTGACGCTCGGCGGGTTAGGTGTGTTTTTTCTCATGTCAGCTGTCAGAGAGACTTCAGAATAGATGTGAGACAACAGGAACATGTGAACAGGGTGGAAACTTCAAAGTCTACGAGCTCAGTTGGTTGTTAAAATTCACAACAATTCCACTATTTTCCAGATAACTAGAATAACTGAAAATAACAGTAACCTGGTGGGTAGACTGAGGGGGGGTTGTGTTGTTTGAAGCAGAGGTGAAAACTGACTGTGTTGTATTTTCTATATTTGGTTCGATTTGTTTTTGATCAGGATTAAATTCCTTAAAACTCACATTTGAGCTCACTGCCATTTGGTGAGTCTGGCAAACTCCTCACACAAGCCCTTAAATTTCAGTTTTCCTCCCTAACAGCCACTTAAACACTTAATAATACGACTTAATATGACTTGAGATTATTTTGTCACACAAGCTTGATCGTGAGGTTGAGAATAAACATCCATTCTGATTGTCAGTAAAAAGCTGAAACGTCTCCTCTTGATGTAAAGTCTTGCTGTAACAAGGTCAGAATCTGCACTTGTGGCAGGTTTATCCACTTGTTTGTACACGTTATGAGAGATGAGTCATTCATAATAATAAAAACAATAATCTGTTATTAAATGTTTGGTGTTCAGAGGGTTATTAACCAGATCTTTGGAACAGAAGAGGCAGCTAATGGCCTGTTGTTAACCAGGTATCTGCTCGCTCGTGGTTGCTTCCTGTCCGCTGTGTGATGTAACGAGCCGCATTAACCCGACTGTCCATCCGCTCCCAGCTGCTAAATGCTAACGCTAACGTCAGGTTTGACTTCTGAGCTTCTGCTTGTCGGCTCTGTGAATGTCGAGTTGTGTTTGTGCTCTGAAACATTAAAAGCAGAACGATTTCTTTCTACCTGGCTGTCCTGACGTCCAGTCACCACATGTTGTGTGTGTGTGTGTGTGTGTTTGTGTGTGTGAATGATTTGTGTGTTTTGTATCACAGGACAGCTACAGCTCTCAGTGTGTGTCCAAGCCCCCCACCCCCTCCCCCATGTCCCCCAGCTCAGCTAGTCTGTCCTCCTGTCACGGGGAGGACAGTGATAGCATTAGCAGCCCCGCCTGGCCCAAGACGTCAACCAGCCCCGTAAGTGCCGCAAAGCAAAGCACATCTTTTTGTGTATTTTTGTCTTTTTAAGGGCTCTACGGTGCGTAAATGTCGAATCATGCTGCTTTTTTTGATGATTTTGACTTTGCTCTTTCATCACCGTAGAGCCCTGCTTCCTGCTGCTGATGTGTGAAAACCTCGTAACTCCAGATTCTGTCGCCTTTAGTCTCACTCTCAGCTTACATGATCAGTTTTCGGTTATTTTACTCTCCTAAACCCAGCGAGCTCTGTTACAAGTCATTAGGTGATGTTGAAATCACACAGGTGTTTCTGATTAATGATTCCTCTATTTTACAAAATGTGACTTTTTGGAGATGCAAGGTTTTCATTGCACAAAGCAGCATTGTGCTTGCATCTGATCTTTATTATTATTTAAATACTGAAGTCCGAAAGCTTTTTTATTGTAAATGTTTTGCATCGTCTTGATGTTTTCTGAGACTTTCTCATTTAAAAAAAGAAGTGAGTTCAAGTTTAAATACAAATTCCTTGATTTAAAAACCTTTCAGATACACCCAGCATCGTCTTCCTCGTAATGTCACAAAATGATCAATGAGGGGACAGACTGCATCAGCACCATGAAAGGTTCACAAAACTTACGCACATGTATCTTTATCATGACAGACTTTGATACTTCGCCTTCAGTTCGGCCTCTCTGAGTGAAGTTTATCAGAAATCGTTGTCGGCAGCAAAGTAAATTCACAACATGCTTTGACATAAGTTCATCTGTGGCAAACTTATTCACACAAATTGAAGCAGCTGTTCAACAGCAGGTCACAGAGTCAGAACAAAAAGAAGCTGCTGCGTAAGCTCATTACATTGTGTGTCATAATTCACACAACAAAAACTACAGTTCAGAAGAGCTGCAGCTGGTTTGTGGTCAGTTATAATACAAGATTGATCAGATAATGAAAGGCCATCTGCACGGTGCAGTCCTCACACGCACCCACAAACCTCCACCAGTACAAAATGGCGGCTGGCGCGTTGACGTGGCGTGTTCAGTCTTTGCTGCTGATTGGACGATCAGCTCCTGGTCTGTCACACAGAACGATCGTCTCTCGTCCAGGGAACACGATCTTTACAACATGGAGGTCCGCTACAGGAAACATTTAAAACAACATCAAGATGTCGGCTGTTTATATTGTTGTGGGTCTCGTTTCATGCCATGCTGTCATGATATTAGACCACATTTCAATCTAAAGACGCCGTATTGAACTTCTTAATTTAAACAACACCAAACGATCGAGTATACCTGGTTTTGCATCGACTTTCTGGTTGGATTTCTGGTCTACTTGCTGTAGATTTGTCCCCAGCACAATCTCCACTTTTGAAGTACCATGGCAACTCCCCCACGGATGATAGCGCGACTGCACGTGGGAGCGAGAGCTTGATATCATCCAAAATTGAGAGTGTATCTCTTTTAAACAATTAACTAAAACCTACAAGTTCTTAGAGACATAATTAAGTGCTAGCAAGAGTTGTTGAGCTGTAGTCTGAAAAAGTAAAAACACATCAGTATGAACATTTCCTCAGAGAGATTGCAGGTGGAGGCCATGCTGAGCCCTCGATGGTTTGTTCTTCAATGTCTTGTTTTAGTGAGCATCTAGTGTGCCAATGAGTGCCAGTTAATTACCTTATCTCATTCTGCCCATAATACCATTTCTGCACAGTGAAGGTTTTGTGATGTTGAGATTTGACTAAGAATGTGGGAAAGACTTCCATCTCTGCCAGTTGACTTCAATGGGATCCAGAAGAAATAATTTGTCACGGAAAAGGAAGTAATTCAAGGAATTTGACATTTTGCAGGCTTGAAAAAATGAAGAAAAATTGGTAAACGCCACAAGAATGAACTAAGTAAGCTAAACTTTGAAAACCCAAAATGGACTCTAATAGTTGAAACACGACTGTTTTAATGAGAAAGTCTCGTTCTGTGAGCTGTGACTGTGTCATCGGCCATGTTTCAAACGCCCTTAAACTGATTTCATTCAGTTGAGATGAACAGTGTCGATCCTCTGGTTGTGTTTTCAGTGCTGACTGTTGATCACAGTGCTGCCCAACCTCCTCACTCATTTATAGACACAGAATTGAACCCATTGTCAGAGTGGTTCTGTATTTTCAAACTGGATTGGGAACTGGACTGAAATCGAGGACCTCTGATCAATATGATTTTAGTAATGAACCTTTAAACTTGGTCTTGTAAATGTACTTTAACCTCTTGTCCTGGAGGAACTGAACCGCGGTAGTATTAGCAGCAGTTTTCTAACCAACAGCATTTCTTACTGTAACCACTGAGTACCGCTAGCTGCGACCTAAAAACAATCAACTGTGCCCACGGTCCAGACTTTTCAACAAACTTCTTACTGATACGAATAAAAACCTTGTTCTGAATCTGTGGACGGCAGAACGGATGTTGAACGAGTTG
This sequence comes from Oplegnathus fasciatus, assembly GCA_003416845.1. NCBI lineage: Eukaryota > Metazoa > Chordata > Actinopteri > Centrarchiformes > Oplegnathidae > Oplegnathus > Oplegnathus fasciatus. Next base: position 17,172 of record NTHP01001094.1, on the reverse strand, counting down.
TCAGAACAAAACCAGAGGTATCAAATATTTTAGATATAATCTGCAGTGGAGTAACTGAAGGAAACATTATGAATCCATTGACTGTCAGTTGTCTCAGTGTTGGGATGAACAGTATGTGGTGCTGGTAGCACATGCATTTGACTAAAATGAGAACGGTTGGGTAGGACTGTTGTTTTGTGTCATTGTGATGTGACGGTGTGTAACTGTTGTGTATAACTGCACAATATTGATTGTAAAAACCTGCAGTTTGACTTGTTTTCCAGCCACATGGAACCAGACTCACCAACAGATTTATCACAGCTTTAAAAGACATAAAACATGTTGGAATTCAAGTGTTTCTCCAGCGTGCACCTTTAAGGAGCACTAAGCGTTTTCCTCTGAAAGTTCTTCCGACTGTAGTTCTCTAAAATATTCTTTATATGACACTGTACTGATACCTTTCAGTGTAATCATAAATTATTGATTAATAAGGCTTCTTAAACCACATTATCGTGGTATGTTAGCTGTGCAACACAAAACATGTTTTCCATCTTGAAAACGCAACAGTATGTTGAAGAAAAACTGACAAAATTGTTTTTTGTTCAGATGACAAAGATTCTAGTTTAGGTCTTTTCAGATGTGTCAACTCACCGGGTGACATTAATGTTTTATTTTATGGTGATAAAGTTCGACAATATTTATACTGGAACAGCTGAGACCCAATAAACCTGATTTCTTCCATGTTTCAACACATTCCACCAACAGATGGATATAAAAGAGATCACACATATCAGTTCACGCAAATTACAAAAGAAAAACATTTTTTTCCCCCTGTAGTGATATTTCAGATAGATTTGGGTTTATTTGCCACAGTTTTGAGATCCGTCTGTAATTTCTGCCTCCACTTCAACACAATAGAGGTGAATGAAACCCTTTACAGCCATGTTTTTCTGTTTTTGCCACCAAATTGCTTAGTGGTCCCTTTTAAAGTGCACTTAATTTGACTGATATGGTGGAAAATGGCCGTCAGCCACCGGTTTTAAATTAGATCGTGGTGGACTTTCATTCGTCTGCTGTGACAACCCTGGTTCACAGGTTACATTCCCGTCTGAAAGTCTTGTGTGGCTGGTAAACTGCTGTTTAATCCCTGTTGGCTGTGATAAGATGAAACGTTTCCTTCCTTGTGGGTGATTTTTGGTGGTATTATGAAGTCTTTCTCTGCTCTGATCTGTAAACTTGAAGCTGACAGTGGTCTCCATGTCTCGGTCTCTCCAGAAGCCCAGTGTGGCCACCATGACCAACGAGAAGATCACTCGGCTGTATGACATGGGCTCTGAGCCGGAGAGGAGGCCGTGGGTAGACCGGTACCTGTCCTTCATGGAGGAGAGGGGGACGCCCGTCCCAAACCTGCCCGCTGTGGGAAAGAAACCTCTGGATCTCTGCAGACTCTACCTGGCTGTCAGAGAGATCGGAGGCCTGGCCATGGTGAGACCCCAATCAGACTCTTCTTCTTTGTGTTCTTACTTCTCACCTGCAGTTTTAATGTTGGCACCTGCTTTAGTCTTTTAATGAATAAGTGTATTAGTTTTATCCACATTATTATCATGTGATTATTATTAGTTTTAGTCATCAAAAAGACAAGAGCTGCAATTTAAAAGAAACATAAAAAAACTGTGAAATCCAAAGAGACATCTTCAGATGTCTTGTTTTGTCCCAAAGAGATTCAGATTACTGAGATATAAAACAGAGAAAATCTAAGACGTTGGAGAAACTGCATCTAATCAATTTTTGGCAATTTGCTTGAAGAGATGACTCGAGTGATTATTTGATCACAATAGTTGCAATTATTCCTTCTGTTTGTCTTTAATCAAAACCACAGTGCAGTTCTGACATTTTAGTCTAGTTCTCCTCGATTAAATTTTAGTTTTGAATTTGTTGTGCACTTAAAATGTTTCGAAGCATCCAATCCAACCTAAGCAAACTATCAATTACCCAATAGATAGTCAACCAACAGAAAATAAACTATTTTGATAATTGATAAATCGTTCAAGTCACTTTTCAAGCCAAAGATACCAAACGTTCTTAAATGTGAGGTGATCATTGGGTTCACTAATGTTCACTTTCTGGGTTTAGTTTGAGACCAGCAGCTAAAACGTCTGATAACTTTAACAAAGAGTCTTTTAGTGAACGTCAAGAGGAAGATTTGGATGATTGACAGCCGACATTAATGCTGCACTGATTCCTACTGATAGCTCATAAACTGAAAGAAACGTTTAGTTATAATGTTTCATTAACATTCGATAACATTTTTATAAAAATAAAAAATAAATTTCAGTTGGATTGTGGATGAATTTAGTGCATAAATCTGTTCTCCTCCTCCTGCTCCTCCTCCTCAGGTGAATAAGAATAAGAAGTGGAGGGAGTTGTCGTCCCTGTTGAACGTGGGGACGTCCAGCAGCTCGGCCAGCTCTCTGAAGAAGCAGTACATCCAGTACCTCTTTGCCTACGAGTGTAAGGTGGAGCGAGGAGAGGAGCCCCCACCTGAGGCCCTGGGGCCCGCCGGAGACGCCAAGAAACCTCCGTCACTCCAGGCCAAGATCCAGCCCCCCTCCCCAGGTAAGGAATCCCCTGTTCACTTTTACCACCACAAGTAACAACCTGTAACCTGTGAGGCTTGGGTACAACATTCTTCCTTAAGTTTCCAGGTAATAAAATCCAGAAGTGTATTAAGGTGGTCCCACAAGTACTGAAAACAAGACTATGTGAATGGGGACCCCACAAGGACTAAAAACCAGTGTATTAAGATGGACCCCACAATTTTTCAAGCATTTTTGATCACTGTAAAGGTTGGTCCTCAAGAGTCACCAAAACACATGTGGTCCCCACAAAGGACAAGCGTGTTTCAGTGAATGTATGACTTAAGAAGAACGTTCAACGTGTTATGTAAAAGTTGTGGTAATTTAACGAGTCCTTCTCATGTCTGAATAAACGCTTTCACGTAAAAGTCACAATGGCGATGTCACGAGTTCGGACTTGGACATCAACAGAACGTCGTCAGATTAACATAATGAGTGGATCCACTGTAAGAAGAGGGGGTGAGTATCGCTCAAGACGTCATTCAGCTTCAACTGAAAATGAGTTTTAAAATCCATCAGTGATGCAGCCTGTCAGAGAACTGAAAAAACGCTCTTCTTCGTTGGTATCATTACTTTCCAGCTTCCCACTGTTTTCCAGCAGTGACATCACTTCCTCTGTGGACCAGCTGACAAACATCAGAGAGCACCGTGTCTCTTTCTGTAAATGTCCGATCATGTCTGAATGAAGCTGTGAGGAAACATTTACCGACACAAACCACCGCTGAGACAAGAAGATGAAACCAGAAATGTTCCAGATTCACACACTCTCTCACACACACACACTCACAGACCTACACACACACTCACACACACACTCTCTCACACACACACACTCACAGACCTACACACACACTCACACACACACTCTCTCACACACACACACTCACAGACCTACACACACACTCA
>NTHP01001093.1:40164-52398 GCA_003416845.1 Oplegnathus fasciatus | reverse complement strand
GGGCAGATACAAGTGCTACACCAGCACCATCAGAGGCATGAAAGAGTCATTTATCAACCTAAAAGTGGACGGTATGAGAAACACACAGTAACACAGAACAGGCAAATACACACACAAAAAAAACATTTAACTGGTGTGTGTTTTCTACACTCCGTTGCCAGTTTATTAGATACACCTGATGCAGTCTAATACAACAGTCCTGTAATAAACCCTCCTTCATGAAGGTTAACATGTTCAGTTGTTGTTGAAACTGTTTCAGAGAGCTGTTGGTTCAACTGTATGATCATTATGGAGGATGTAATTTGTGCTGCTGTTGAATTGTGTTGCATTAGACAGAGAGACGTTTCTGTTATTTAGTCTACCCTCATTGGTAGAAATGTGGTGGGCTAAATAAAAGTAACTTGGTGGATTGTTTTCTGCCATGAGTGCGCATATTTTATCCTGTTAACATAAACAGAAAAGTACAATGCTTTCTTGTATATTATTCTCAAAAACTGTATACAGTGACAATTAGTTATTATATATATATACTGTATATATAATTTAGTAGATTCTGTATGCAGTGTATGTATGCAAAATACTTTTTGTGGTGAAGCACTGGTGGTTAGTGTGAATATCTTAAGTTTGAAGTCAGTATGAAAAGTTGTAATCCTCATGAAGTTAATTGACAGTTCCTGTTAACTCTCGGTACTTTTCCATTTGAGTTTTTCATCACAGACTTTTAGTAAAACTTGATCATATTTCTATATAAATATTAGTTTTGCTCTTCTTGTTTTAAAGCTGCTAAAATACAAACAGGACCTCCCTGAAAATACTTATGAACAGATGAAGAGACACATTACACCTTTTCATTGTTTGGAATAAAGAGAAGAAGAAGAACTGTGGTACTGAGCATGAGCAGTGATACAGAAACTACAGAAACTCTTTTTTAAGGAGCCGATAAAATGTTTTCACCACAGTTAACTGTTTTCTCCCACGTTACTACTTCAAAAGCAGTCTTTTTGGGGGGTTTTTTGTAGCTCCAGTCCATAAAGTCGACATTCAGCAGGTAGAAAACAGGATCACCTGCAGCTCAGAGAGGATCTACCCGGAACCTGAGCTCACCTGGTCCACCAGCCCTCCGTCAAATTTGACCCTCAAGAACACAACCACAGTCCAGAAGACTGAACAGCAGCTTTACAGCATCAGTAGTTCTCTGATAGTCTCAGACAGTGTTNGGTTGCAGCCATTTTGTTTGTAGTAATCGGCCTGACAGCATTCTGTATATGTACAAAAAGAAAGAGAAAGAAAAAAAGAGTGTAAGTATATCCTCAGTACTGAAAACAATAGCACTGCTGCACTGTAATGAACTCTGTATGAGTTATGATTATGTTAAAGCAGAATACTGTTTTCATTTAATTACTATTGTCACATCTAGTTACTTTTCCCCAAATCAATTTGTAGGACATGACAAGCTGTAATTCATCTATTTAAAATCAATAACACACGTATGGCTGTACTGCTGATGATTTGTAATGCAAGTTGTTTCTATTATTTATATCGTGTTCTGTCCATTGTTTTCACTGTTTATTATGTTTATTGTTGAGACAAAGACAGATTTCCTGCCCTGGTGCAACAATAAAACTCTATTATATATTAATCAATTAACCCTTCCCCTTCAGCTAAAATCTACCTTAAATGAACTTCTACCTCAGCTAAAAAAGATGACTTAAATAAGTCGACTCAGTTGTGATGATGATTCATACTCAAGACCTATAAAAGAGAGATTATTTTGAGTTTGAGCGTGATGAGTTTCAGCACTGATTTTTATTACATTTTGTTTGCAGACCGTCAGAGACGACTGCATTTATGAAAATGACAGAAAATGGGGGAGGACAAAGATAAAGACACATGATCCCACTGCTCCGTTGAAATGAAGACTCTGGTCACACTGAGCTGCTCTGAAGTGTGATTGTGTTAAATGAATGTGAACAAATAGTCCATGAAGACATTAATGTAGAAATGTAGAGGAAATGGAACTATAAACAAAGAGAGCTGGAGCCAAATGAAGAGACAAACCCTCCACTGTGGACTGAAGGATGAAATTAGACTTGATGCACTTATTTACTGAGCTGGGAACATAAACCTGAAGAGGGAGCAGAAACAAGGCCGTCAGTTCTGCGTTTTGAAGCCGATCAGCAAACATCTTTATCCAGACGGGTTGAAGGACGCTTTGCACAAAGACTGTGAGGCTCTGCACTACACTGGTTCGACACTACAATATACTTTAGAAGGATTTTCTTGGGAGACTCCGGCTCATGAAGTGAAGTAATAAAAGAAATAGACTCACAGAGACAGATGGACTGGAACAGATTCTGGTTTGCCTGTAAAAAGCACAAGTCAGATAAGTAGGTGGTAAACCTATCAGCCACAGACTGAATGTGAAGCTTTGCTACCAGCTGATGGTTATTTTTGATCAAGAAGTTTACTGTGGTCAGTGGTGGAAAGTAACTCAGTAGATTTACTCAAGTACTGTACTTAAGCACAATTTTGAGGTACTTGTACTTTACTTGAGTATTTCCATTTTCTGCTACTTTATACTTCTACTCAACTAAATTTCAGAGGCAAATATTGTACTTTTTACTCCACTACATTTATTTTAGTTACTTTGCAGATTCAGATGAATAATACAAAATATAATCAACAAATAAATTATGATGTTATATTATAGATTAAGATTTGAGATTAAGAGATTAAAACTTTATTGATCCCTGGGGGACAAATTCTACATTATAAAGTTTACAAAGTAGTTGAAATTAGTTCCATCTTTACCAGCTGCAATATTAAACTGATGAACATGTTAGTGCAACAATAATTATAATTCAATAATATAATATTTATTTTTCTGAAATGAGTCATTCTGCATTATGAGTACTTTTACTTTTGGGGAGTTTAAGTATATAGTATATAGTATATTAGATGCTAATACTTTTATACTTTCACTTTAGTAAAATTTGAAATGCAGAACTTTTACTTGTAACAGAATATTACTACACTGTGTTACTAATACGTTTACTTAAGAACTTCTTCCACCTCTGACTATGGTGCTAAGAAATACAAATGAAGGCATAAAAACATCAAGTTTGGGCTAAATACTGTATATTTCACAGCTAAAAAAAAAAAAGCTAAAAATGCTACTTTAACAGCCCTGAGAATTTATTTTCTCAATCAGCTTCTGACTAACTAACTGAATAACTAAGAACGTCTTTTTCTGAACTTTAACTTTGTTGCTAATTGAGTCATGGATATTTAATGTTATTGAGAAGTTTTCAGGGGAACATACACCTTGCTGTTTCATGCCGTTCATCAGAGCCAAATTTCAATTACACATTTTTAAATTGCAAATAAACAAATTGAAATAGCAGAAGTTCAAAACTTCTTCTGTATAAACTACACAGAGATATTGCTGCATAGACAATGTATTCTATTTTTCTTTTGCCGACTTCAGAAATTTCCTGAAAATGTTCCTAACATTTGGAACGACTTATTTTTCTTTGTCCAGCCACTCTGTCAAAAATGAAAGAAGCTGCCTTAAATACACGTTACACCTTGTGTATTTGTATTGGTTTGCTGTAAAATTTTATTTATTTTATATAAAAATGTATTTTGAATTCTTTGTTCTTGTCCTGTTTGAATTTAATGGTAAAGATCAAGTTGTTGGTGTTGGGTGTAAACCTCATATCTCCACCATCTCCAGACATTACTCGTTTTGTCCACAAGGATTTGAAATGATTTTAATCCTGCTGAAAAGGCTGAGCTAGTTCCTCAAAACAAACTGTTTTATCAGTCAGAAGAAGTAAAAACTGGAGTTATGAGGTCTTCGATAAATCTGTTAGTGTAACTTTTACTCTGAGTGCATTTTTAATGGTCTATTTTACACCTTTAACTATACTACAGTACAGGAGTATTTTCAACTGAATGCTGAAATCAGTTAGAGTTAGAGACAGTTAACAGCTTGTGCTACGTATTCTAATGTGTGTCTTGGTGGAGATTTAGTGCAGACATGATAGTGATTTTCATTGCTACGTGGATGTCCTGATAAAGTCTGGAACCACTCATGTGTACTTTTGTCACAATTGTACAGGACAGTGGCAACAGGGGAAAGACACAAATGCAGACAGAGGAGGCAGCAGGATGACTTCAGTGATTCATTGACAAAAAGAGCTTACTAGCAGGTACGAGTACATGTAGGCAGACAAATGGACAGGTAAAAGGCTGGCAGCTTCAGGTCCAGGTTCTGGTTCAGGTGACAGAAGCTCAGCAGAAAAAACACAAGGCAAGACAGCAACATACAACAAACTGACAGAGGAACAAAGGATCTGGGCCGGTAAAAGTAGTGAGTGACTGATGAAGGAATGAGATGCGTGTGAGGAGGTGGGCCGGGAAGACCAGGCAACCGCAGAGCAGATGAGGGAAGTGGGTGTGTAGATGGTTGGGGCAGTCAGGTGGGGAAAGGAGAGAAAGTCAGAGGGCATCTGGTGGATGGAAGGAAAATGGCTAAGAAGGGGTCTGGGGAAGTAGGAATGAGGCTGGAGAGGAGGGACAGAGAGACTGTGACGCCTTTGTTATGTCCTTCCTTGCTGAAATCAAAATTTTCTGCAGTTGAATGACTCAAAATCAGAAATAATTATATTTAACCTTCTTGCCTTTCAGCACCAGCAGCATTAACACTCGTCTGTTCTGAGTGACTTATCTAATAATGTTAAAAAAGAGGCAGTAATTCAGGTGTTATGTTTGACTCAGAGTTGTCTTCTGATGCTCAGGTAACTGAAGTGCTGCAGTCCTGCTTTGAGACATTTATCTAAGATCAGGTCGTTCCTTAAAACTGCCCAGAACATCATTGGTTCTTATCTACCGAGCATCAGTGATATCAGTGAGGTGCCTGAGTAGACCTTGACGAATACTAATACTACAGTATTGCTTTTAGTGTGTACAGTATCATGAAGGGACTACAGCTTGTATTTTGTTATACAACCCTGTGTTGTATAACGATAAATAAATGAACCCTTGAACCCTTGAACCCCTTGTAAAAGTGTGTTAATTGACAGGTGACTCACAACCAACCTTCAACAGGGAGCAAAGTATGTCAAGTATTTCCCAGATGGTTGATTCATGATTTCCACACAGTGAGTACACACATTCTCAGATAACTGGTCAGACCAGTCAGCCTCCCTTGTTGTAACCATCACTACAGCTGATTTAATTCTTTCCAGTACACTGAACAGTTTCAACAGAGGAAAGTTCACAGCAGGATGACTGAGATCAGGTGTGTCGTGTTGGTGGTGGTCCTGACCTTTCTGCAGNGCAAGAGGAGGTGAGTGAGGCGTTCACAGCCCGTCTGATCTTATTCCAGTTACTCACACATTTGTTTAAACTTGGTACAATTTGTTATCATATACTTTCACCAGAGAAAGGCCAGGAAGCATAATAAATCCAGATAGATTTATAGTAAAATTAAGAGGTCTGTTAACCCAAAGGTAAAAAAGGTATTTTTGGTGTTATGTGCTAAGATATCATCCTCTGAAACAACACTGAACTTTGTTTGTGCTACTTAGTGACAAATTTCACATGAAAACTGTTCACAGCTGTCTGAGGTTTATCAAAGTAACTTGTTTCTGGAAATACAACCAGCTGTTGAGTTTCACTGTTGCAGACATGTGGCAGACGTTTTGCCACATAACACGGAGCTAAACGTGTGTATGGCTTCATGCCACAAGCTGGAAAGACGTCTTTTTCAAATTAACTCTGTTTTTTATGGCTGCATCATTCAATCAAATGGAAATATTCTGGATCTCTTGTGCATCATTTTAGACACATTTACTCCAACAGAGTTTAAAATAAATTTCTGTTGGTTTGATCAGTGTTTGGCTGCACAGCACGAGTTTGTATAGACTGAGCCAATTATTTTTCCCTGTAACGGTTTTAGTTACTTAGACTTATATTCAATTTACAAATATGCATGCTTGAGGTTTAATAAAAACTACGTGCCTAATATCTGCAAATTGATACCAAAAATAAAGGTGTCTTTTCACTAAAGTCAAATTTCAAGTGGCAAAGTCCAGACTGACTGTTTATTGATACAAACAAAATCTTGGCTTAGGAAAACATTTTTATTGACAATCAAACATAAAGAATCTATTGTGGGTAACAAGTGGACTGTAGTAAAAATAAATCTGCTGTGAAGTAGAAAAGGATTGAGAGCATTACCTTTGCCAACTTTAACTGGAATCCTGCAGAACCTGTCGGGATGCATTCCCACACATGCACACACCCACACACACACACACACACACACACACACAGTGTAACTTCAGCTAAACACTTTCGTTTTCCACCAGAGTTAAAGAGAAATCAGCAGGTAGCTGAGCCTGTAGTACAACCTGCAGCTGTTTGTGTTTTAAATTCTTGATGAAAGCACTTCCTTTTTACTGAAAAACAAAATGCAGCAACTCCATCAACAAAAATTCATGTAACGTTGCTGCCAGAAGCCAACCTGTGCCACTCATCTCATAGCTTTTTATGATTTTTGCCCACTTTCAAATCTTGGAACGATTACATATCTTCATAAAATCATGGTCAGTGTATTTCTTTTTCACTTGTTTTTATGTCTTTCCAAAAAGAAAAGTAATAAATAAATTAATAATAAATTATTTTTTTATTTAGTCACGAGAGTGAACGTACGTGTGTTTAACTGTAACTGTAAGGTTATGTCAGAGCATGAATTTATACGTGTCCACTGTATGTATTGTGTGTATCTGTGTGTTTTTGTGAACAGACGTGCAGGCTTTGAGAACACGCATATACTGTATGTGTTTGTGTTTATCATTATTAGCAGTAGTGAGCAGCATTCTTTTTTTTATTATTTATTTATTTTATTTATTATTATGAAAGAAAGTGCTTCTCATTTTTTAAATAAAAGATTTACAAAAAACAATATATTAGTTATTCCTCCACTTTATACTTTAAAGATAACACTTTTAGATTATTATTATTACTATTATTATTATGATTATTATTATTATTATAACTAAAAGTAGTCGAGCCAGATGTAATTAAGTTGTTAAATTATGCTTTTAGTAGTAGTACTCTAACTTTTATCGTTGTTTTCCGTCTGTGTTATTAAAGGCACAATCAGTGTTCCACAAAAGTGTATTTCTACCTCTAAAATTAAGATCACAAGGCTGGAACCTACGATCACGCCCAAAACTGACCGACAGGCCCTTCAATGCATTTTAATACATTACAAACACAGAGACAGCTCACTTGGATTCGGCTGCCATTTTCCCTGAACTGAACTTTGATGATGTCTCTTTGCCTGATGTTGCAGATGCTGAGGTGTCCTGTGTTTTCATGGAGAGCTGCATCTTACCGTGCAGCTTTAAGGTCAGCAATAGTTTACTCATCCACTGGATTCAAGAGACAACAGGAAACCCTGCTGTCCACTCCTACTACCACAACCAAGACCAACTCACACACCAGAGCCAGCGCTTCAGAGGCAGGACATCAATGTTCAAGGACCAGATCTCCAGAGGAAACGCCTCGCTCCGGCTGACAGGGGTGCAGATTCAGGACCGGGGCAGATACAAGTGCTACACCAGCACCATCAGAGGCATGAAAGAGTCATTTATCAACCTAAAAGTGGACGGTATGAGAAACACACAGTNTGTTACTGAAAAACAAAATGCAGCAACTCCATCAACAAAAATTCATGTAACGTTGCTGCCAGAAGCCAACCTGTGCCACTCATCTCATAGATTTTCATGTTTTTTGCCCACTTTCATACAGATCTTCATTTATCCTTGTTTAATGTATTCCTTTTTCAGTTGTTTTAATGTCTTTCCATAGAATAAAGTAATGAATGAATTGCAATATTTTTTATTTAGTTACACAAGAGAGTGAATGTGTGTATGTGTACCGTATATACACTCCCCTCCAAAAGTATTGGAACAGTGAGGCCAATTCCTGTATTTTTGCTGTAGACTGAAAACATTTGGGTTTGACATCAANTGCTATCTTCTAAGTTGTGTATCAGATCCAGATGTAAATACCTGGAAATAAAAGCTGAAATGTTGATCTCTTGTCTCATATTCATCTCTTGATGTCAAACCCAAATGTTTTCAGTCTACAGCAAAAATACAGGAATTGGCCTCACTGTTCCAATACTTTTGGAGGGGAGTGTATACATATATGAGTTTGTGTTTATCATTATTAGCAGTAGTGAGCAGCACTCTTTTTATTATTATTATGGTTATTATGAAAGAAAGTGCTTCTCATTTTTCCAAAATCAAAAATCTATATTTAAATAAATAAAATGTGTTATAATATATTATTAATATAAAATATATTTTGTAATTTCTCCAGTTTCACACTTTAGAAATAAAGCTTTTAGTCTTTATTATGATTAGTAGTAGTATTACCAGATGTAATTTAGTTGACTTTAATCTGACATTTCCCTTACCATTTTCTCTTGTTAAATACTAGAAGGTTTTATCTTTTCAAGACCCTAAAAACAATTAAAATGAAACAAGCTCACGAACAGATGCGACCTGATGAGCCTTTGTAAACTGGCGTCGCTTGGCTATAAAGGATCACTGGTCAAACAGTGAGCTACCTTTGCTAACAAAACAATTTGTTACAGATACGCTTTTACTGAGGATTCTTGGTTGTGTTGCTTTTATGGTCATGTTTGTTTTCATGTTTATTTTCTAGTTAGTTTCTAACCCTTGTATTTTGCAGTATTACGACCCGGGTGTCGGTGGCGACTTTCCGGGAAAAATCACAAGCGGCGCACAGTTAGGCTTTTAACGCAACAGACTCACTCTTAAAGGTGATATTGATAATATCCAGCCCACTCTCTCCTCCGCTGTTCGATTGCATTCACAACACAACACCGCTGTTGCTCGAAGCACAGTGGTTGCCAGTTCCCAGTTAGCTAACGTTAACGTTAGCTTTTTCCACACTAACTGGCAACTAAGACTCCTGCTGACGACACAGAGATGCCACGTGATACCAACGGCGTTATATTGTTGGCTCATAAGCCGTGTTAGAAACAGAAACCAAACGTCAGATATCTACACCGAAATAAACAAAACATGCATTTTGGATCCGTCAGAAGTTTTATAATGATTTATTCACAATCATAATATTTTTTTTCAGGAACAGGCCATACTTTGATTCAGCGGCGTACTGTTTTTTCCCGTGTCTACTAGCGTTGTGAGTAAACGGTTATTATGGCCGAACAAACAAAGAACAGGTCAATAACTGCATAGGAGGAAAGTGAAACTGAAACTTAAGTGAGGTCCAAAAACATACCTGCAGTTACCGATTATCACCATAGGTGGCGTGAAAGACAACGAAATGAAAATCTTTGAGATTATAACTTTAATACAGGAACTAACTTTGGAAGAAGTTTATTTTTTGATGAAGTCTCCAATAAAAGGCAGAATTCAGTTACATCAGTGAATATAAATAAATATGGTCAAAAACATTAATAAACAGTTCTTTAAAGAGAGCTCACTGAGATTCGGCTGCCTTTTTTGCCTGAACTGAACTTTGATGGATGTCTCTTTACCAGATGTGACTGAGGTGTCCTGTGTTTTCATGGAAAGCTGCATCTTACCGTGCAGCTTCCAGGGCGGCTCTGATTCAGTCATCCACTGGATTCAGGAGACAACAGGAGACACTCCTGTCCACTCCTACTACCACAACCAAGACCAGCTCACACACCAGGACCAGCGCTTCAGAGGCAGGACATCAATGTTCAAGGACCAGATCTCCAGAGGAAATGCCTCGCTCCAGCTGACGGGGGTGGAGGTTCACGACCAGAGTAGATACAAGTGCTACATCAGCACCATCAGTGGCAAGAAGGAGTCATACATCAACCTAAAAGTAGACGGTATGAGAAACACACAGTAAATACAGGAAAAACAAGCAAATACAAAAAAATCCATTTAACTGGTGTTTGTTTTCTACACTCAGTTGCCAGTTTATTAGGTGCACATAATGCAGTCTAATACAACAGTCCTGTAATAAATCATCCTTCATGAACATTATAATGCTCAGTTTTTGTTGAAACTGTTTTAGAGAGCTGTTGATTCAACTTTCTATATAAATCTCTTTTGCTCCCCTTGGTTTAAAGCTGCTAAAATACAAATAGGACATCCCTGAACATACTTATGAACAGAGGAAGAGACACATTACAACTCTGCATTGTTTGGAATAAAGAGAAGAAGAAGAACTGTGGTATTTACTTTAACTACAGAAACTCAAGTTTAGGGAGCCCAGTAGATGTTTTCACCACAGTTAATCATTTTCTCCAACATTACTACTTCTAAAGCACTTTCACATAAAACTCCTTTATCCTTTTTTTTTTTTTTTTGTAGCTCTGGTCCATAAAGTCGACATTCAGCAGGTTGAAAACAGGATCACCTGCAGCTCAAAGGGGATTTACCCTAAACCTGAGCTCACCTGGTCCACCAACCCTCCGTCCAACGTGACCCTCAAGAACACAACCACAGTCCAGCAGACTGAGCAGCAGCTTTACAACATCAACAGTTCTCTGATAGCTTCAGACAGTGTTACTGATCTGGTCTACAGCTGCACCGTCAGCACTCGCAGAAACTGGTTGACAGCCATTTTCCCAAGTAAGTGTTTTTAAGAAGACCTGCAGTCACTGTGAAACTTTATGTGGTGGATCAGGCTGCTTTAAACAGCTGAAATGAAATCTGGAACCAGATTCTGATAAGAAATACCAGATATTTTATCACTTTTGCCATTTTTTTATGTTTTTGTGTTATATCATTTCAGCTTCTATCAATGGTTCAGACACTGAAACAGGGGTGCCGTAAAGGGGAGAAAAGCTAGGATGATTTCAAGGGCCCTGGGCTGACAGGGGCCTCAAAAATACTAAATAAATAAAATAGACAGATAATATTTTAGCCTCTTGGAATTTCAGAGATAAAATTATGGTGTGTTTGTCCATTCCTTTTTGCTAAATTCATCCAGGTATCCTGCCATATCACACCCCTCAGTACAGACATTGCATGGTTCAGTCCTACCTGCGCTCACGAGTCAAAAAAACAGAACAAAACCAGGCTGCCAGAAACGTAAAGACAGGCAGAAAAGGGCTGAAAGGGAGAACTAAGGCCGACAATTTGTGGCACAATTTTTCTCCAAGAAGGGCAAGTGCCCATGTAGTGCCCATGAAAACCTACATAGCCACGTTAGCATTTTGTTAATAATACGCTGGCCCCTCTTCTCTTCACCCTGTACACCGCGGACTTCTGCAACAACTCGGAGCTGTGTCACATACAGAAGTACGCCGATGACACAGCCATCGTTGGGTGCATCAGGGATGACAGAGAGGAGGAGTATCGGAGTCTGGTGAGGGACCACACTGCATGGTGCCACACTAACCACCTACAGCTCAACACCTCTAAGACGAAGGAGCTGGTCATTGACTTCGGGAGGTCCAGGCCAAGACCGCGACCAGTCCTGTTAGGGGGAGCTGAGGTGGAGGCTGTGGACTCCTACAAATACCTCGGGCTGTGGCTGGACAATAAACTGGACTGGACAACACACACCAGCCACCTGTACAGGAAGACACAAGGCAGGTTGTACTTCCTCAGGAGACTGCGGTCTTTTAACATCTGCAGCAAATTGCTGTGGATGTTCTACCAGTCGGTGGTTGCCAGCNAAGAGCATTTCCACACGCACAATGCGAAGGGAACTCAAGGGATTGGGACTAAACAGCTGTGTAGCCCTAAGAAAACCACTGATCAGTGAGGCTAATCGGAAGAAAAGGCTTCAGTTTGCTAGGGAGCATAAAGATTGGACTCTGGAGCAATGGAAGAAGGCCATGTGGTCTGATGAGTCCAGATTTACCCTGTTCCAGAGTGATGGGTGCATCAGGGTCAGGAGAGAGGCGGATGAAGTGATGCACCCATCATGACTAGTGCCTACCGTACAAGCCTGTGGGGACAGTGTTATGATCTGGGGTTGCTGCAGTTGGTCAGGTCGAGGTTCAGCAACATTATGTGCCCAAAGAATGAGGTCAGCTGACTACCTGAATATACTGAATGACCAGGTCTTTCCATCAATGGAGTTTTTCTTCCCTGATGGCACGGGCATATTCCAAGATGACAATGCCAGGATTCATCGGACATTGTGAATGAGTGGTTCAGGGAGCATGAGACA
>NTHP01001093.1:17152-38903 GCA_003416845.1 Oplegnathus fasciatus | reverse complement strand
TGAATGAGTGGTTCAGGGAGCATGAGACATCATTTTCACACATGGATTGGCCACCACAGAGTCCAGACCTCAGCCCCATTGAGAATCTTTGGGATGTGCTGGAGAAGACTTTGCGCAGCGGTCCGACTCTCCCATCATCAATACAAGATCTTGGCGGAAAATTAATGCAACTCTGGACGGAAATAAATGTTGTGATATTGCAGAAGCTTATCGAAACGATGCCACGGCAAATGCGTGCTGTACTCTAAGCTAAAGGCGGTCCAACGAAATATTAGAGTGTGCAACTTTTTTTTGGACGGGCAGTGTAATATCACTCTGGTGTTTTGATTTTGCTTAAATACACTCTATAGATCAACATTATCCACTTACATTCTTACATTCTTACAGTCATTACATTTTGTTTATTTAGCCGAAATGTAATCAGTACTTTAATCAATAATCACTTCTGCTCTCTTCATACAGATGCAGCTCCAGCGAACCCACCATCAGTCCTCCCTCAAGAAAAAGGTGAGCAGCAGTTTGTTGATAGTAGCTAGTTTTACCCAGAGCAATCCATGGAGCTGATGATGGAAAATGCCATTCTTTGGGGTAAAAGTTAAACCCTCTCTACTTCTCCCAGAGCAGAGATCATTCAAAATAAATAATAATTATTAATTATTAATAATTATTATCACGAAATAATAATAATAAATATAGCCACAAGTGGCAATTAGCGGGTTCTAACCCTTTTACGCTCAACAGAAGCAAGCAGCTCAATAAGCTACAGGAGCCGCAAGTAGCAACAAGTGGGTTTCACCTAGTTTAATTCTGTTTAAAGAAGGAGCGAGACCAATCACACACTTGGGGGCTCTCAAAGTTTTCACTTTTTTGGCTGTTAATTATAGCGCCACTGTGAGGCCGATTGGGACCATATTTTTTGTGATGCATTGGCATGTGATCTCCGGTTATGGTGCCAAGTTTCATGTCTCTAGCTAACACTTCAGATCTTGGTTCATACTTGACCCCAGAGCACGTGTACCAAATTTGGCACCCCCTATAGGTCAATCTCAAAATACTTTGGCACGCCTATTCCCAAACACGCACTGAATATGTCGACAAAGATTTATGATGAGTGGACAAACGATCAATTAGGCGAGGCTTTTTTATTGATAGTGGCCATGTTTTTTGACCAGTCTTGCTCATTTATAATAGAAATGTGTATCTCAGTCTCACAAGGCTGTATACCAATTTTGGTGTTGACACGGTGGAAATCCAAAAAGTAGATGTCACATTACTGTTTTTCACATTATGCAAATTAGCAAAAAATCCATCATGGTGGACCTGTCTGGTCCTTGAGGCTTTTTTGTAGAGCATATTGAGCTGGACATGTGTATCAAATCTCAAGTCAATTGGAGTCACGGTGTGAGGGGAATGGCCTTTCCAAAATTGCGTTTTTGAACGTGAATTACAGCGCCACCATCTGGCTGATTGCGCTCATGTTTCTTGGGAAGCATTTGCACATCATTTCCAGTCATTGGGCCAAGTTTCATGTTTCATAGTTGAAATTATGATGTTGATACTATTATAGGATACACTATATATTATCATTTTATACACCAGTGCTCAGTGCCGGAAGCCTACGTATGAGGTAATTAACATCGGACTACAGTAGGGATTCCAGCCTGCAAAGATAAATTTATTATTAATATCTGGGGTCATCAAATGGGTTTTGCAGGTGTGGTTTGTTACAGCAACGTAGCCTACATGGGTGATCTGGGGGTCCAATATTATTCTTTCATGGGGTCCAAAATCTCTGGCGGCACCCTGCGCTGAAACAACAATCCCCTGCACTTCCTCAAACACTAACCTAACACCAACCTGGAAAAACTCACTTTACATTTTACCATGAAAATATTTGGATTCTTTATACACTGAAATACAGTCTTTGTAAAGAGTTGCTTAATTTTGTGATGCTACAGTTGTGAAAATTTGGTTGGTGGACAGTTCAATTAACTGACTCTTTTTCTATGTCAGGGAATGTTGGAGGCATTATAGGCTGGGTGGTTGGAGCCATTTTGACTGTAGGAGCAGTTGCTGGCCTGGTACTCTACTGTAAAAAGAAAAAAGGTAAAACGACATTCTGCCTTCACTCTTTAATTCATTTCATGTTGTTTGTATGATTCTTTTGTATGTTGTTTGCATAGAGGAGTTTCCCATTTACAAACTCTCCAGGAGGCAATAATCAAACAATTCCAGCATGTGTGAAAATAAATAATATGAAATAATAAATAAATAAAAATAAAGAACATTTTCCACCCATTACTTTTGTGATTTGTGTAGTTTAAGGCACAGAAACATCTCCCAATGTTGATATCCTCATAAGCTCTCAGTCACTCTGGTGTGTTTTCTCAGGTCAACAAGGAAATGATGGAGCACCACAGTAAGTAAATCTTCTGTATTAAAATGAACTGCTGCACTGTATAAACTACAGGAAATGATTACCCTGTTAAAGCATGTCGGCATGTTGTAATTTATTTAATTAATAAACCAATTAAACCTTTCCCTTCAGGATCTCAACCAAAGTGTGAGTGTCAGAAGTTTAACAAAATGCATGATATGAAAACATTAAACTCACTCAGTGAAATGAGGATAAAATAGAAAATCTGACTAAATGAAATGAAGGAATCAGGATTGCTGTGTTGGTTTATTTTGCTCTGCAGAAGTTGTTGTTTTTACTGAAGAAGAATAAATGAAATTGTCTTGAGTTTTATGGACTGGTGCTGAATTTATTTAATTTTGTCTGCAGGGTAACTGAACTTAAAGAACTGAAGAAGAAGAAGAAGAAGAAGAAGAAGAAGAAGAAGATGACGACTCAAGAGATAATGAGCGATAAACAATAATGAGAATCCATGGTGCGAGCGACTCCGGCTCATGAAGTACAGCATTCTGTTTCTGCTCTACCCCATGTCCTGATGCTCCACTCAGACTAAAAGAAGAAGTAAAAACAGAAATAGACTCACAGAGACACGTGGACTGGAAGAGAGGCGGCTCTGGTTTGCCTGTAAAAGCACAAGAAAGCTGAGTTTCTACATGAACACAAAATTTCCTGTTAACGTTAAACAGTTTTGGTTATTTCACATCTGTTTTTGTGTTTTTGTTTTTTCTTTTCTCAATCGTCTGAAGTGGGCGGGGCTCACTTGGAAAAAGGTGATGTCACGAATTTCCATGTTTGGCAACATTTGAATCAAAATCTGATGAGTTTATGGGCTGTTTGTTAAAAGAGTTAAAGATATAATCTCGAAAATTTGCATTTAAATAAATGTCTGTTAAGCCGCTATCTATCGCCGAATGATGCAACACAATGGTGATTGAGCCTATGACCCACTGATGAAAGCCTGCAGCATTTGCAGTATTATGACCCGGGTGTCGGCAGCGACTTTCCTGGAAAAATCACAAGCGGCGCAGAGTTAGGCTTTTAACAAGGCAACAGACTCGCTCTTGCTCGTTCAGACTCACCTGTGTGTGAAGCAGCGTACTGTTGTTTCTAGCGTCTGCTAGTGTTGTGTGTAAACGTTTACTATGGCCGAACAAACAAAGAAAATATCAATAACTACAGACGAGGAAAGTGAAACTGAAACCTAAAACACACCTGCAATTACCGATTGTTGCCATAGGTGCCGTGAAAGACAACTAAATGAAAATCTTCGAGATTACAACTTTAAGTTAAACTCTTCATAAATTATAATTAACAATGTTTGTTTCCAACCTTTAACTTTGTTGCTTATTTAGTCATGAATATTCAATGTTGTAGAGAAATATTTAAGAGTTGAAAAGAAGTTTGTAGGAACATACACTTTCATTTTCAATTTGCAAATAACTGAAGTGAAATAGCAGAAATTCTAAAAAGGTGAAATTTAAGCTTGAGTAAAGTGGAATAGTTGGCAAATTGACAAAAAGAAGATATGAAAACAGATTTTTAGAGTAAATACTGATGTTGCAGGACCTGCCTCTCCGTCTTCCGGAAGCTTATGTAGTTGCATGATTCTCCATGATTCTCCCTCCATTCAACGGCAGCATGGGTCGTTTTAGCCGCACTCTTAGCTTCCACACCTGGCTGCAATCAACCTGGACAGTCTGCAACTTAAAGAACTGAAGAAGAAGAAGAAGAAGAAGAAGAAGAAGAAGAAGAAGAAGATGACGACTCAAGCGGACAAGAAAGAGGTGGAGACAAATGAACCTCTAAGGACTGACGGAGTAAATGACACTCAGATGCACTGATGTGCTGCAGAGTGAACACAAACGTTTTGGGATGCTCTTTCAATTGTGGTTTCTTCTTCTTTGGAAAGTAGTTAAGAAGTGCCACACTCTGCAACTGGTCATTGGACTTCCTCACAAATACACCCCAGACAGTCCATTCTAGTGCTCATCACCGGAGCGTGCCAGGGCTGTGTGCTCAGCCCCCTCCCGTCCACACTGTACACCCACGACTGAAATCCCTGACATCATCGGCCAGATTTCAAACAATAATGAGAATCCATGGTGCGAGCGACTCCGGCTCATGAAGTACAGCATGCTGTTCCTGCTCTACCTCATGATTCTCCCTCCATTCAACGGCAGCATGGGTCGTTTTAGCCGCACTCTTAGCTTCCACACCTGGCTGCAATCAACCTGGACAGTCTGCAACGTAGCTTTTATTGACAATTTTAATCTCTTCTGGAACCGCCGATCATTCTATTGGAGGGATGGTCTTCACCCCAACGGCCTGGGCGCTCGCATTTTAACAGACAATATATTTTACTCTGTTTTTACTACCGCCAGCAAGTGACTGCGCACCTCACCCACCTGTCTGACCATAACACCGGTCACTAATTACAGCTTCTTCTGTCTGCCACAACCGACACTCAACAAACTTTCAGACTCACTGGCTGTCCCGTGTGGACCGGCTGTATCAGACATTAGGCACTCCCCTCAAGGGATTCCCACTGTGACCAGGTCAAGGCGCTGTCAGAACCAGTCAAGACCAGTCAAGAAAGACCAGGGCTGTTAACCACCAAAACCTTAAGTATCCAAAATTAAACCCTGATCCTTTACAATCACTTAATGTGAAGCTTGCCTTGTTTAATGTAAGGTCTTTATCTTAAATGATTTTATTACTTGTTTTAATTTGGATTTTTTTATTTTTGACAGAAACATGGTTGAAGGTTGGTGACTATAGTCAGCTGAATGAACTGTGCCCCCTGAACTATGAGTGTTTCAGCTCTCCCCGGGTTACTGGTCGTGGCGGAGGCCTTGCTGTTGTTTTTAAAAATCAGCACAAATGCAGCACCATTATTGTCAACAACTTCTCAAGCTTTGAGGTGTTGATGCTGAAAATTAATGGGGCCACTCCAGTGTTGTGTGTTGGCATCTATCGTCCTCCCAAAGCAAATCCAGTGTTTTTACTGGAATTTTCAGAGTTTTTATCATCGGTTATTTTAAAATTTGATAAGATGATCCTGGTTGGTGATTTTAACCTGCACATAGATGACACCTCAAACTCTACTGCAATTGAGTTTTTAAATATCTGGTTAATCTGGTTCAACATGTGTCTGGCCCTACTCATAGCCGCGGCCATACTGTAGACTTGGTGTTTACGCTTGGCTTGGACTTAAATAATGTATCTATGATGGACCTCTCCATCTCTGACCACCAGTGTATTTTACTTGATACTCTGTTACAGGCTGCACCAAAGACATGTAAATGCACCATTCAGTTTCGGGTAGTTGCTGAACATACAGCTGATGAATTCTGTTTCCTTTTTAACAAGGAAAAACACAATTTGACTTTTAATTCAGATATTAACCTGCTGGTAGGAAAATTCAATCAAATTTGTGGGACTATACTGGACACTATCGCCCCACTTACAACTAAAACAAAAAATATTGTCAGTTCTTTCCCATGCATAAATGAGGACATTCGAAACCTTAAAAAAGAATGTAGGAAAACAGAACGCAAATGGAAGACAAGAAAACTCCAAGTCCATGACTTACAAATGAAAGATCAGCTGGTCACATACAATCAGAAAGTAAAAGAGGCAAGAGACCAATATTTCTCTGAGTTAATAACCACCAATTAGCACAATTCCAGATTTTTATTTACAACCATAAATCGGCTAGTCAAACCTCCCACCACTAGTCCCTCTGCTTCATCTGCTGCTGACTGTGAGAAATTTCTCTCCTTTTTTCTCAACAAAATTCACCAAATTCAAGCAAACATTGCCCCTTCAACTTCTCCTATGATCCTTTCTTGTCCATGTCCTCATTTGTTAGATAGCCAGTTGATATGGAAACTCTCACCGATACTGTGTCCCACATGAAACCCTCATCCAGTCATCTGGATATCATTCCAGTGAAATTGTTCAGACAAGTGTTGGGGGAAATAGGCCCAAGTCTGCTCCACATTTTAAACAGCTCCCTTTGCTCTGGAGGTGTTCCAGATTATTTTAAAATTGCCTGTATTCAGCCACTGCTGAAAGGACCTGGCCTTGATCCATCAGTTTTAAAAAATTTTAGACAAATCTCAAAATTGCCCTATATTTCAAAAATTCTCGAGAAACTGGTTTTAGAACAACTTCTGGAAGTGCTTAATAACAACAGTATTTTTGGGAAATTTCAATCAGGATTTCGCAAGCTACATAGTACCGAAACAACTCTTCTAAGGGTTACAAATGACCTATTAACGGCTGCAGATTCTGGACACTGCTCTGTACTGGTGCTGCTTGATCTTAGCGCAGCATTCGACACCATCGATCACGCTATGCTAATTAATAGACTTAAGGATTGGGTGGGCATTTCTGGAACGGCCCTGGAGTGGTTCTCCTCCCATCTATCAGAAAATCAGAAACAGAAAATTTTACGTCTCAGTCGACTCATTCACCTCTTCAACTGCACAGACAACATGTGGCATACCTCAAGGATCAATCCTTGGACCAATTCTGTTCTCTCTGTATATGCTACCACTAGGTCATATCATTCGTCCCCATAACATCTCATTTCACTGTTATGCAGATGATATACAGTTATATCTCTCCATTAAACCCTATGAATGCAACAAACTGGCCACATTGCAGAGCTGCATAGCTGATGTGAGAGACTGGATGTCACAAAACTTTTTGCAGTTGAACTCTGACAAAACAGAGGTGCTAATCATCGGCCCTGAGCACCTCTGTAATCAAGTCCAGCCACTGCTTGGTCCCCTTATCCCAAATATCAGGGGCACTGCTAAGAACCTGGGTGTTATCTTTGACAGTGAACTGAGTTTTGGACATAACACAAAGAAATTGGTAAATATATTCTAAGAAATATTTCTAAGATCAGAGCAATGTTATCTTTTAGCAATACAGAGAAAATTATTCATGCTTTTATTTCCTCATGCCTGGACTATTGTAATGCCTTGTTTACCTGCCTCAGTGCCCGATATGTAGCTAAACTTCAGACTGTGCAGAACTCTGCAGCCAGACTTATGACGAAGACCAAAAGCTCTTCTCACATTACCCCAGCCTCCCTGCACTGGTTACCAATTTCTTTTAGAATCCATTTTAAAATCTTACTCATAACTTACAAGGCTTTACATGGCCAGGCGCCAGAATACATCAGTGAACTTTTAACTACTTACTGTCCAAAAAGGCCTCTCAGATCTGCTGGGTTAGGCCTGCTTGCTGTTCCAGAGTCCAGGCTAAGGTCAAAGGGTGATCGAGCATTTGCTGTACTGGCACCTCAGCTCTGGAACAGTCTTCCAGTTAGTATTCGATTGGGTGACACTGTTACTGCTTTTAAATCCTGTCTTAAGACACATTTTTACAGACTTGCTTTTTTACCTGACAGTTTTATTTAGTTTTATTTGTTTACATAATACAGCTCTGTTGTGTGATCACCTGTTTTAAAGTTTATTTTAATAGTTTTATTTGTTCTACCTTTTGGTTGATTTATTTTAACTGTGTGCTTGTATTTTGCTGTGCTTGAAGTTTTCTTTTTATTTCTGATTGTTTTATGCTGTTTATGGAAAGCACTTTGTGCTTCCAGCTTGAAAAGTGCTATACAAATAAAATTTATTATTATTATTATTATAATTCCACCCTCAAGGTGCAAAGTCTTGACGAGGAGGGTCTCCACACATTTTTATGTGAAGCTATCCTCAACAGTCGTTGTTGGAGCCAATTTTTTGTGTTTAATTATTTCATAGTTTAGATGATTTATTTAGTATGAGACATCTAAGNGTGGAAATACAGAAAAGGTGGTTAACGGTGTTAAACAATTAAAAGGGATGCTCAATGAATTTAAGGACACTCATGCTGCTGTTCAAATGCTTTTATCTGATGAAATTAAGGAAAATGAGAGAGTGGACTGGTATGAGCCTAAAATGGAGACATTTGAAAAATTCCAACGGGAAGTTGATTCATGGAAAACGTCTTCTCTAGATCCTGAAATGCTTGTTGAGCCTCATGACAGTATTTCCAATGTGTCTAAACAATCCAACAAATCCAAATGTTCAAAACAGTCAAAACAATCAACTACATCTTCATCAATAACCTCAGCCCGTCTTAAAATAGCCTCAGAGAGGGATGCTCTCCAGGCACGCATGTCTGCATTAAAAGACAAGCATGCAGTGGAAATGGAAAAAAACAGACTACAAGCAAAACTGGAAAGAATGGAACTGGAGGCGGATATTGCTGCATCTGAGGCAAAACTAAAGGTTTTGGACAGTTTTCATGAAGGCTCTGATGGACAATCTGCAGTGCATGGAAAGGATGCCATGAATGAATATCTGGACAGTTACATGCAGTTACAAGGCCTCTGTGGATGAATTTGAACCCTCCCCTGTATCAAAGAGATGAGAGCCCTTCCTAAAACGCCACTTCAGACATTATTAAATTGACCACATTCCTCTGAGCCAGCTCAAAATCAGGAGCAGCAAAGACAAAATCACCTGGAGAGCGACAGTTCTGGAGAATCCAGCTCAAGTAATCAAAGTTTTAATTTATTGAATGTAATCCAGAGACAAAGTGACATTGCAGATCTATTAATGTTACAGCATAAACAATCCTCACTTCCCTCTAGACAAATCCCGGTGTTTGATGGGGACCCTTTAAGTTTCCAAACATTTATTCGTGCATTTAAGTGTGGTATTGAAAATAAAACTGATAGTGATGAAGACAGACTTTATTACCTTGAACAGTACACTAGTGGCCAGCCCAGGGAGCTAGTGAGAAGCTGCTTTCACATGAAACCAGACAGAGGTTATGCTGAGGCACAGAGACTTCTGAAAGTTCATTTTGGAGATGAAATAAAAATTTCAAATGCATACATGGACAAAGTTTTTAATTGGAACAATATTAAATCTGATGATGGAAATGCACTGTATACCTTTGCTCTTTATCTCAGAGGATGTTGCAATGCAATGGAAGACTTAAAANCCATAACATCTCATTTCACTGTTATGCAGATGATACACAGTTATATCTCTCCATTAAACCCTGTGAATGCAACAAACTGGCCACATTACAGAGCTGCATAGCTGATGTGAGAGATTGGATGTCACAAAACCTTTTGCAGTTGAACTCTGACAAAACAGAGGTGCTTATCATCGGCCCTGAGCACCTCTGTAATCAAGTCCAGCCACTGCTTAGGCCTGCTTGCTGTTCCAGAGTCTAGGCTCAGGTCAAAGGGTGATTGAGCGTTTGCTGTACTGGCACCTCAGCTCTGGAACAGTCTTCCAGTTAATATTTGATTGGCTGACACTGTTACTGCTTTCATATCCTGTCTTAAGACACATTTTTACAGACTTGCTTTTTCGCCTGACAGTTTTATTTAGTTTTATTTGTTTACATATTACAGCTCTGTTGTGCGACCACCAGTTTTCAAGTTTATTTTAATAGTTTTATTTGTTCTACCTTTTGGTTGATTTATTTTAACTGTGTGCCTGTATTTTGCTGTTCTTGAAGTTTTCTTTTTATTTCTGATTCTGTTTTATGCTGTTTATGGAAAGCACTTTGTGCTTCCAGCTTGAAAAGTGCTACACAAATAAAATGTGTTATTATATTATTATTATTATTGCAATTTTTGGGTTGTATCCACATGGTTGAATGCACTTATTGTAAGTCACTTTGGATAAAAGTGTCAGCTAAATAAATGTAATGGAACATAATGTAATGGACAAAATGAATTCATCAAGATAATATAAATGCTGTATTGGGTAAAAAGTAGGAATGAGTTACAGAAGAGTTTCTGCCACTGTTTCAATTTATGCCTGTTTGGTTGTTTTAAGAATATTTGAATTTGAACTGATTTCCTTTTTTTTTGCCCAGTATTTGAATGCTACATTTTGAAGTACTTTTATTTCCCTCTGACCTGTAGCCTCACTGCTATTTGTAGAAATAAGAAGCATAAAAGTGAGACTTTGTAGTTTTTGGCAGCAGTTACATGTTTGACAATCAGTCTGCATCTCAAAAGTCCAGTTTTCATTGTGGGGTTCCAGGTTTGTTCACTGTAGTGACTGAAGCTGCCTTCATCAAAACTAAGGCAACTAGTTAGTGAGCGTACCTGGTAACACCTGCTGCAGCTGCAGATGATGTGCAGAGGTGCTGGATGGACTGTGATTTACATCCTGAGTAGTTTTATGTGTTTTTGTACTTTTTAGTCACTGACAGTTCATCATTGGTTTTACATTTTTATTTTACTTGTATAGAAATCTTTTTTTTCTGTGTTCTTGTCCAGTTTGAATTTAACGGTAAAGATCATGTTCTTGGTGTTGGGTACAGATCTCCACAAACTAAGACAAGCATTATTTTGCAAGTCACTGCATGACTTTATCCACAAGGTTTGAAAAGCTGTAATATGTGCGGAGGTTTGAGCTGTCGGGTCTTTATGTAATAAAAGTGATATGTAAGAGAGAGAGAGTCCAACTTTTACTCTGAGTGCATTTAAATGGTCTATTTCACACCTTTACCCAGCATTACTACAGGAGTACTTTAACTTCTACTCTGAAACAGTATTTGTACTTCGGCAGATGTGTTTGATATTCTCTTAATCTTTCCACAGGTATATATCTGTGCATAAAACAACCTTTTATCCCTCTTTACAATAAGGATGTGTTTGTTTCCAGTCAGTGCAGCTCTCCCTGCCAATCACAACCCGGGACTTGGTGAAGCAGGTTAGGAGTGAACGTTTTTTATGACTGCACCAATAAATAGAAAAGTCTACAAAATTAAAACATGGACATGGAAAACTTGGACATAATCTGGATTACATCATAATGATAACAAGTGGGAAACTAATATTAGATGTTTGTTGAGGCTAAATACAAACATGAGGCTTCATATTGTAGTCAAGATGCAGCCGGACACATAAACATCTTGTTGAGACATTTGTAACTTGAAATATTTTCAAATATTGCTTTTGGTCATCAGTGAGTCTTGACTGTTAGGAATTTATCTTTCTTCTAAACTTATTTTAGTTAAGTTTGTTTTATTTTTACTTCATTTGTAAATTTAATTTCTACAGCAATTAAAAAGCTCTGACAATAGAGGATCAGTTTCTGCCCAGCAGGGGGCGCTGCAACCCCATCAGTCAGTCTACAAAGGGAGGACTGACTGTAAAACCTCCTGCTGCTGACTTTATGAACTCTTTTGTCTCTAATCAGTGTTGTTTAACATAAGCTTGATATAAATATTTGTGTCCTACATCACTCAGTTTTCATGTAAATTCAAAAGTGGGTATTTATAGGCCTGAAAATAAAATGAATAATAATTAAAAAAGGATGTTAATGTATCAGAACTGCTATACTGCATGTGTTTCCTTTAATATCTTCATAAACAAAATGGTAGCCACTATTTGTTTTTAATCAGCTACATACCAAGTAACTTTCTCACTCTCAACTTTCTGACTCAGTTAAATCACTAATTTGAATATGCTACCTGGAGTACTCCAAAATCCAAACACCTGATCCTGGTGTCTGATCTGTCTTTGCTGGTACAGATCAAAACCAGAATCAGACTCAAAACCTGCATGTAAACACGCTCATAGTGAGGCACCCCCTCTGTAAGTTTAGAGGTCTGTCCCTCTGTTTTAAACAGTCTGTGGTATCAACCAGCCACTAGTGGAAGAAGTACTCAGATCCTTTACTTAAATAAAAGTAGCAATACCACAGTGTAGAAATACTATGTTACAAGTAAAAGTCCTGCATTCAAAACTTAAGCACAAGTACACAAGTATTAGCATCAAAATATACTTCAAGTACCAGTCTATCCATTGTTGAGCTTAGTGGTTGCAGCTTTCTTGTCCTCACAGTACCTTCTACGCAAGTTACAATATAATGACTATGCACACAAATTACAGGTTGTCAAGAGAGAAGTATGATCACTTATCAAGTAGCCAGCCTTGGTGTAACTGCCATTCTCACTCCACATTTCTTTTCTCTTTCAAGCTGCACCAACACAGGAAATTTAACAGGATGACTTGGGTCCATTGTACCCTGTTTTTGGTGGTCATGACCTTTCTGTGGATGTTGACTGTTGCCAGAAAAGGTGAGTGAGGTGGTCTCGACCTGTCTGGTCTCATTCCAGGGAGGATATAAATCATGAATATGTTCAAACTGGAGCCTTCGATGTGCTACATTATATTGTAATGCTAATTTTCATCAGCGGCAGCATACAAGAGGGGTCAGCATGTTGTCAGTGTTTAGTTTGTTAGAGAATCTCCAGGGGGGGCACCTGAGTCCACCAGTGTCTATGAGCCTGACAGGGGGAGGGGAGAGCGCTGCATAACTCAGCTGAAAAGACAGTTTTAATATTATTCAGCAGATTGCACTATTCTCTATTCCTGTTGCCCGATAATGTTCAAGATTTAAAGACAAATGTATTGTTGTCTCTCTATTTTAAAAACTTTTTTTAGGTTTTTAAAGTCCCGGTACAGCCTTAGGTACCCCTTCCGGGTTGCCTAGCAACGCAAACGACAGGTTGTACGTCCCATGATTGAAATTTATGAGGCGGGGACTAACTTCCTCCCATGGTTTTCATATAATTGTCTTTCCCACCTTCAGTAAGTTTAAATGTCTGCAGCAAAGCATCTTAAGAGACTTATGAGGACAAACCATAATACCCCCATTTCAGCATTTTCTACACTGGTTACCTGTTTGTTTTAAAGCGGTTTTAAGATTTTGATAAACACCTTTAAGGCGTGCCAGGCCTCAGTTCCATGATCCAGATCATAAACTGTGGAGATGAGACACTTTAGCTCCTTAAAAGTTACTTTTACAGATTTGAAATTTTTGATGGATTTTCGGTGATGTTCTTTTTATTGTTTTCATTCGCTGTAGAGGACTTTGTAACATTGTTTTGAAAGGTGCTTCATAAATAATATTTTATTATTATTTCTCATTAACAGAAGTGACAAACATTACACAACAACTAAATCTAAGCAGGTCTGATGCAAGTCCACTGGATTCAGGAGACAACAGGAAACACTGTTGTCCACTCCTACTACAACAACCAAGACCAGCTCGCAAACCAGTACCAGCGCTTCAGAGGCAGGACATCACTGTTCAAGGACCAGATCTCCAGAGGGAGCGCCTCGCTCCAGCTGACAGGGGTGGAGGTTCAGGACCAGAACAGATACAAATGCTTCACCAGCACCGTCAGCAGAAACAAGGAGTCTAATATCAACCTAAAAGTGGACGGCATGAGAAACACACAGTAAATACACAAAACCATGAACTTGTTTGTGTTTTCTTTATGTGCAGTGCGTTTCTAAATGTAGCAAAAGTTTTGTCAAATTGGTAAATTAAAAATTATTTTTTTACCTAAAATTATTAGTGAATCCATCCGTACATAGCATCAAGATCCTCTGTTTTTGCAGCTCCAGTCAGTGAAGTCGACATTCAGCAGGTAGAAAACAGGATCACCTGTAGCTCAAAGGGGATCTACCCATCTACCCACCAGCCCTCCGTCCANGCACCATCAGTGGAAACAAGGAGTCATTTATCAACCTAAAAGTGGACGGTATGAGAAACACAGTAAATACACGGAACCATTCACTTGTTTGTGTTTTGGTTTTTTTTGTTTTCTTTTTACCAAAAATTATTAGTGAATCCATCCGTACAGAGCATCAAGATCCTCTGTTTTTGCAGCTCCAGTCAGTGAAGTCGACATTCAGCAGGTAGAAAACAGGATCACCTGTAGCTCAAAGGGGATCTACCCATCTACCCACCAGCCCTCCGTCCAACGTGACCCTCAAGAACACAACCACAGTCCAGCAGACTGAACAGCAGCTTTACAGCATCAACAGTTCTCTGATAGTCTCAGACAATGTTACTGATCTGGTCTACAGCTGCACCGTCAGCACTCGCAGAAACTGGAGGAGAGCCACTTTGAGACAACTACGTGAGTATTACGTCTAATCTGTCAACAAAACCAATAAACCAGGTTGATATTTGCACAAGTTTTGTGTTCCCTCACATTACTTTCCACCTGATCCAAAGGAAAAGTTAGTGTGTCCTGTCCTTCAGAGTGTTATGCAAATTTAGGATATCGGTCTGCAGATACTACAGAATGGAGAGATGATGTGACACTTCACATCATGTTTTATCATTTTGGAAGGCCAACAGTATACAGCCACAGGCTGTGAGCACAACTGCAGCTGCTCTGTGGCTGTGACTATGACCGTAGCTGTAGGCCTACTGTAGCTCTACTCTTCACAATCCTAATGTAGTGACTGAGAAAGAATCGTAAAGCCAGACACTTAGGATTTGAACCCTGTATTTCTATCAGATATGACAGATGTTTTGTCAATATACATCACAGGAGTTCAACATAGGGTTGCACACGCAAAAAGTGTCACAAATAATCTCTCAGACATAGCAACAGACGACAGAGCCATCACACACCTAACACTCATTATAGCAAATCACACTGATCACCCACTCAATCCAAACTTCACATTACTGCCATCTGGTCATAGATACAGGACTTGAAAATACAAACTGCATCACTGACACTGTTGTAAAGATCCAGACTCATCTGTGGTTGCAATGTTTGGAGTGGTTGCTAGGGTGTTTATAGGTGTTACTAACTGTGTGTTCACACCAAACGCGAAGCGAATTTTTCACGCGATGCAATTACATACAAAGTCAATGCAAAGACGCGAATTGACGCGAATTCAAATGACGCGGCGCGAAAATCGCACGAGTTGAAAAATTTCAACTCAAGCGAGAAATTCGCGTGATGCTGTCTCACAAAAGCCTATCAGTGTTGAGACTCTCCTGACATCACTGACGTCGAATCAGAAATGGAGGAGGGAATTGTAGCCAGTTGTGGGCTCCCAGAGCTCTATTTAAATATATTTATACAGAGACCGGACAAAATCGGCATTATTTTGATCCGTTTATTGCAATTAAATCACCGCAAAATCTGTCCAGATTACAGCCGACGTGTGACTTGAAACTGCCACTCACCGGAGACAGAGCGGCGAATATTTGCGGGTTGTGTTTAAACGCGAATAAACACAAATGATCTGCCGATCAAACTCGCGCGAGTAACGCGAGGCGAAAATTCGCTTCGCGTTTGGTGTGAACACACAGTAAGGCGTTAATAGGTGGTTGATAGGGTGCACTTGCAAATTTAAGTGTAAAACACAGTGGTGTGAAATGATTGGTTGATTGATCAAGTAGTACATTGACAGAAACTGACCAACAACAATTGTGATAATAAGTTAATTGTTTTAATCATTTACCAGACTGCAATACAATCATTGTAAAGAGTAACATGATATTGTGATGCTACAATAGTAATCAGTCCACTTTTGAAAGTTTGGTTGATAGACAGATCCATTAATGGACTCTTTCTGTTTCAGAGAGTCCAAATCAAGCCACAGACATTAGAGGCTGGGTGGTTGGAGTCATTCTGATTGTAGCAGTAGCAGCGGGCCTGGTACTGTTCTGCAGAATGAAAAAGTGCAAAGGTAAAAGTAAGTAAATCTTTTGTGTTAGAAATGCACTTCTGCACTGTATGAACTGCAGTAAATAAAATAACATTTTAAAGGAGAAAATTGTTGTCAGGAAGTTACAACCAATTTTCTACTGTCATATCTAATTTGCATCTTCATTTTGTAGAGCATGGCATACAGTCATTCATTTAATTAATAAATAATTAATCAATTAAACCTTTCCCCTCTGTTGAAATCTAGCTGTAATTAACTGCTGTCTCAGCTAAAGAGACGATCTAAATAAAAGTGAGTGCCGGGTGTTTGGAGTGGAAGCAGAGTGTAATGTCACAGTCGTTTTGAGTCTCTTTCAGTCTGTATGTCTTGCTTCAATGTTCGAGGGGTCTGGGGCCTTTTACATGTCTGTGTCCAGGGGCCCATTGTCTCATAATCTGTCCATGGTTGTAGGCTATTTGGAGTTACAAATAGAAACAATTTATCGATGTTATTTCATATTACAATATTTAAAGTTGTTCATTTGGCCTTCATTTATTATGCTAAATAAACAATGTAACCATTAATAATATACAGTTTATTATAGTCCTGAACCAGGGCTTTAAATGTGAGTCTAAACACATTTATACTCATTTTACAAATGTATCCCCCCCCTTTAGATCTGTGCCCCAGTCTGGCCCCCACATTCAACAGAAGATCCCCTCCAGACATTTAAAAACACTCTGCATTGAATAGTAATTTGTGTCTGATGTGTTTTTTTCCAGAAAAAAAGCTCAATTACCCCCTTATGTCATTTCGAAAGTTAAACTGTTTAAAGTCCATTCTCAGTGTTTGTGTTGTGTTTGGAGGTTTCAAGTTTCTCCATCACACTTGTGTAAGTTGTATATTGGACCACGATCGGCTTCCAGACCAGTGATAATGTCACAAAATCATGCATGTAGGTGCACGATTTAAACTGAGAAGGTGAACACAGAGAAGCTTTCTCTTTCAGCAAATGAATGTGAAAACAGCCCTCTAGTGTCAAACTCTGCACATACATCATCAAAGTGAAGTAACAATAAGAAAAACATTTTTGAGTGGAGGGAGACTTTAAATTCACTTAATGACGTGAGGATAAAACAGAAACTTTGACCAAATCAAATGAAGCAGTCATTTTTATTGTGACAGTTTATCTTTCCCTGCATAAGTTGTTATGTATAATGAAGAAGAATGAATGTTTTCATGAATTGTTTTCAGTTTTAGTTTGCATTATTGAATTATATTAAATTTACTTTCCAGGAAAATGGAGCTTCATGATACTGAAAGAGGAAAAGAAAAGGGAAGGTGCAAATGAAGTAATGCCTCATCAGAGTGGTGAAATCCTGACCAAGAACAGTCCTCCATCTCATGTCCCTCTCCAGTTTTCCAGCTCCTCCTGGAGCAAATCGTCCATGTAGACATTCATGTCATATGAACAGGACTTGGTAGCAAAGAGAAGTGAAGACAAATTGTGGTTGTGGTTCCCACAGCAGCACATTTTGTCAGTATCCAGGATCTCTGGAAATTATGGTCTTTCCTTTGATGTGTTTCTTTGCTGGACCTTTTAAAATAAGAAAAATTTGCTCAGCTCACCTGAAGTTTCTGTGGGAACATTTACACAGAAACAAGGCTCTCAATTCTGCCTTTTGGAGCCGTTTGGTAAACATCTTTATCCATTAATGAATTAATGAAGATTAATGATTAATGAAGGACAGGTTTGTCTGGACGGTTCTGCATTACAACATGCTTTGACGGAAGTTTGAAGAAAACAAACACTGATTTTCTTCTTTGGCAGAGTTTTGAGAAATTTACCTAAAATTTGGATGCAAACACAATGATTTTTCATTCCTCTGTAGCCTCCCTCTGACAAAATGAAAAAAGACACCTTCACACACTCTAAACATGTTGTAATATCTTGTTTTTCATCTGTCTAGACGTTTAAAAATGTAAACAAACACTGAATCTCGAAAGTCCATTATCAAGCAGCCATTATCAAAACTACCTGGTAACCTGCTGCAGCTGCAGATGACATGCAGAAGTACTATGGTTTACTGTTTACTGAGTAGTAAACAGTTCATTACCATGTGTATGGAGCTTTTGTTGAAGAGTTTTATTCATTTTATTTATATATATCTATTAAATCTATTTTGACATCTTTGCTCTTGTCCTGTTTGAATTTAATGGTAAAGGTCATGCTGTTGTTGTTCATTATTATTTCAGTTTTATCCACGAGGGTGTGAAATTGTTTTATATTTGCTGAAAAGGCTGAACAAGTTTCTCGAAACACAAACTATTTTATCAGTTTGATGAAGTAAAAACTGGAGTTACGAGGTCTTCACACAATAACTCTGATATGTAAGAATGCCCCATAGTGACAAAGTAAGTCTACTTCACTCTGAGTACATTTTAAATGGTCTATTTTACACTTTGACCCACCTCATTACTACAGGAGTACTTTCATTTATACTCATAAAAAGTACTTGTACTTCAGTAGTTGTGTGTTTGATATTTTCAGAGTCTTTCACACACAAACTGCAGGTCAAATCTGTCCATATCACAACCTTTTATCACCAACCCCGGACTACAGATCAGGTGAAACAGGTTGGGAGTGGATACCTTTACCTGTGTGACGCTGCCAACCACAAAAACTGTGTTTGTTATTGCACAAAATAAGTGATTTCTATCAACAGCAATAACTTATTAATCACTTATCAATTGTTGATGATGAGGTTATTGTCTCAGGTGTTCAAGATTCGGTTCCTCTTTTTGATTTGTTGTAACAGCATGTGGCTTTAGTATAAAGACGCCATTATATCTGATGCCTGGTGAAGGTCCGTGACTGAAACATTATAAAGTGCTGACAGTCCGCAGGAATTCAAGTTAGATAACAGTAAAGCAGTTTTTCATCATTATAATGATGTGACATTAAATATACTCTTCATCTGCTTCTTCTAAGGTTTGTAGCATTAATATCATGCTGGTAACAGGAAAAATAGTGTCACAGAGGATTTATTTTCTATGACTGCGCCATCAAATAGAAATGTCTTGCTGTTTTTGTGTATAAATGTTATCCACTTGTTCCTGTACTTCATGATAAAATATGAGTTTATATAGGTCTTTTAGTTCTTCGTAATGATAACACACAAGTGGTAAACTAATATTAAATTGTGAGTCTGCCTAAACACAAACAAAGCTTTATACTATAAATACTCAACAGCTGTTTTTATCATATATAACATAGTTTATATTATTTATATTGTTGACATTTTTTCACACTATATTATGTAATGTTTTAAAATACAGATTTTTCATCTGTAGGCTAAGTCTTCTGTAATGATGATTGTATGATGTTGCAATGCAAATGCCATTTCATGGTGCTGAATAATCCTGCAGATTGGTTAGGTTTTCTGAGGAAAATGACAGAACACTGATCAAGGATGATCTTTATTACCACATAGCCACAGTAGAGGGCACTGGATTCCAATTTAAACGGCACACGTAAGATAATGGAAAAGCATCCGAATGGGTTATGTGAGCATTGTCAGGTTGAAGAGTCTGTAGTACACGGTAATCATGGAGTGTGATGAGTATGGACAAGTAAGGCAAAGGGATGTAAGAAGATCTGAGATAGGCTTCATACTCTTAATATAAAAACATTAATGAACCTGTCAAGTGGAGCAAGCGGTAGAATTGTGCAACGCACCACCGTTTCCAACTGATTTCCTGGGAATGGAGAGGGGAGTAGCAACACTGACCATGTGATCTAGGTTCATGAGAACAGGGAGGGAACTTGAAATTGAAAGTGTTCAGTCACTGCAGACCTCCATTTTGAGTCGACAGAGCAGAAGGAGGAGGACTGAAGGCTGAGGCAGGGTGAGTGTTAATCCAACATGTTTATTATTTCACTGTCAAAGTCTCTGAGTCACTTTTCTCCCTGTTGGACTGTCGAGGAAAGAAATGTTAGAATGAACTCAACACTTTGATTCATCTGTGGACACAAAGTCGTGCTTGGCTGAATAATTCACATTAAACCTGCAGTAACCAAGAAAACAAGCCCAGATTTAAAGATTTAAATGTATACTGTGTCTGTGTGTGAGAGAGAGATTGTGTATTACTTCCTGTTCTCTCAGTCTCGTGTCTGACTTTTAAACAAACTTCTGAGCTCAAAGTCAGTGTTACTGTTTTACCTCTCAGACTGACTTCAGATCAGAAGATGAGTGTTTGTGTGGAGGAAGAGGAGAACAGATCAGAGTCTCCAGGATTCGACTGTCTGTCTCTGAAGAGTGACCGGTCCAAAGGTTTACCTCCAGTCTTCAGTAATGAACCTGGACCCTCAGACACAAAGTAAGAGAACTGCTACTCACTCATTCACTGTTTCCTCAATACATACGTGGGTGTTACCCCTCCTCCTGAATATGAGTCAGCCATCACTCTGTTTGTCTCTGTTAGTAGACTCCAGTCTGCAGCTGACTGATAAACCAGAGAATTGTAGAGTAACATGAGGCTTCATGATCAAAGAAGGTTTTTGTCTCACGTCTACACTTACCAACATTATTAAATTAACCTCCAAACATTATTAAATTAACACTCTGCCAAACCTCCACATTTTAGAGCGAGCTCTAGTAGCCAGATCTATTTTATAATCCAGAGCTGGAACCACATCACACATCCTGTTGTACAAACAGTGTCACTGTACAGCGGCAGTAACAGCAGTTACCTTATGGACTCTGTAGCTGACTGGACTGAACTCTCTCCAGGGGTCTGTCTGACAGCATGATCGCTGCCCTGATGTCTGTTGATGTCTTTATTCAGTGGGACACTTGAACCACTTCCTCTAAAACACATCAGTGTTTCTGTGCTCTATAGAGTCCACATCACAAGGAACCTAATAATGGACTAAAACATGTGATAATAGACGGATACAAAACAAAGCAAATCCTCTCTCCCACCACAAATACTGGTGTACTACACATACAGCATGTATCCCAGTAAGAACGGGGAAAACACTGTAGTTTTAACACGAAGTTTAAACTTTTTTTACTTTTTACTTTAACTGTTTTTATGAAACCTGGTTTCAGGGGTGCTGCAGCCCCCTGAGCCCCCCTTAAACCATGTCCATGCTATGTGCATAAACAATGTCTGTGTTTTTTTTTCAGGACTATATTCCTTTAAAATGTCATGGAAAATGACTTTTTAAACTGTATTTAACACAAATTTTCTTAATGTAGTTGCAAAGTCAAATTTGTGACACAGACAAAGAGAAATCATTGGTGCCATCTTCCTCTGAGTGTCTCTGACAGCTGTCAGTCACCTAGAAAAGCTGTAATCTGATCTAAGAGGACTGATACAAACTTTAAACCTCCTAATTATCCACAGCAGCAGCAGTTTGTGTATTTAGAGCTTCCTAAATGATTTTGTCATCAGAGAATTTATCAAGGATTCAGGTGATATGAATAAAAACATGTTGGTGTTTGCAGAGTTCAGTCCAACAGACAGAGAGCAGAGTCTCCAGGATCCAGCTGTCTGTCTATGAAGAGCGACTGGTCCAGAGAGTCTCCTCCATTCTTCAGGAATGAACCTGGACCCTCAGACACAAAGTAAGAGACTGTTTTTACTGTAAACTGACCTGATGAAGACAAAATGTTCTGCTAAAAGATTTATATTCATGATGCAGAACTATTAGTGCAGATACTGTTTCAAAATAAAATGGATCTTCATATATTTTTGCCCTCACGTTGAAGTCACTGTAAAGATTTGTAACTATTCAGAATCTGAAAGAATGTGCTTCA
>NTHP01001093.1:4181-17007 GCA_003416845.1 Oplegnathus fasciatus | reverse complement strand
TAATGAGCTCATCAGCTGCAGCACATTAAACAGTTTAAAAACCTTCCTGCTAATATCAACATTGGTTAGTCTGGATGCTTAACGGGGTCTCACTTCACTACCTCTGCTAACAAAACTCTGTCTGTCCTCAGCTTGGAAGCTGCAGTTTTCAGCATGTTTGTTCACTTTGTCTCTTGCTGTGTTTCTGCACCGCGTTGTGCCAAACCATGAATACAGCTGTTCTCCAGCTGTTGAGGCTCTGCTTGGTAGCAACAGGGGCCAACCTGAGATGGTCTCCTCCCTCAAACCAAAGCCACGTCTGTAGTTAAACTGACTGGATCAACACATGTGTCTGTGCTGGTGAGCAGAGAGAGAGCTCTGTGTTTAAAAGTCTCTCTGTGTTCAGCTCTCAGTACGTTTGTAGCTTCTAACTGAATCTCTGTGGTTTGGAGTTTACTTTCACTTCTTTGTTCCTGTTTGTTCTTCCAGATATCAGCCTTATTTTACTGTTTACTGATCACTTTAGTCACATCAGAGCTTTGTTAACTCACTGCTGATGTAAACTCAACATTTCCTGCTGCTGCTGCTTCACATACAAGTTTTCCACCAGCAAACCAGTGGGAGGCTTTTATTGTGAAGCAGTTATAGGAAATGCAGTGTATTTGTCACAGAGATTCTCAGAGCTTTGTTAGTGATGCTGTTCAATAAAAACAGGTCTACACAACCAGACCTGAACATATTGTGCATTATTTGACCTGAGGATCAGTTTTAAATGTTGCAGGCAGGAAGGAACAGCCACAGTGAGCAGTTTAGATGAAGAGCTGCAGATGAGCTGCTGAGGCTCAGCCTGTCGCCTCTGCTGTCAATCAAACACGAACACAACACATTTCTGATGTTTCTACAAAACCCTTTTTTTTTCCCTTAAAAGTACTCTATAGAGCTTTTAACTGGTTATGAAACAGTCTCAGTTTAATACCGATGCCTCTATATGACCTACATAAGCAAATGAGACCAACAGCGAGAAGACTAGCTATTTCTATTAGTTTCTAATAGTTATTCTTAATGCCTGCCACCGGGTCGGGGTTTTCCACGACATCAGACAAACAGCGCTGTGGTTTGCTCTGGCTGAATTCGAGTTGCTTCAGCTGCTAACTGAAGGTCCGTCTCCGGAGCTGCCACCCACTCTCCTGCCGGAGAAGTAGTCTCCATGCAGCGGGGAGTGAAACAGAGGGAACATGTAACCTAACGTTAGGTGAAACACTACTGCCTTTGTCCACAGGGACCGCCAAAATCCACACAAAAGGAAAAGTTCCACAGAGTTGCTTTAAATAATAAACATATAAAAGTATATGGCTGGATCATGTATGGTCAGTGTGCTATATTGTGGCCAAATTGTTACAGGCATAGTCAGTGGTCGTGTCTATAATGTGAATTCCTGGATATTAAATGTTCATCTGCAATTTTCTGTAGTGGTC
The DNA here is from genome assembly GCA_003416845.1 of Oplegnathus fasciatus. NCBI lineage: Eukaryota > Metazoa > Chordata > Actinopteri > Centrarchiformes > Oplegnathidae > Oplegnathus > Oplegnathus fasciatus. Next base: position 15,553 of record NTHP01001093.1, on the reverse strand, counting down.
CCAGTAATATTTGTTCTTAAAGTGTACTGAGGTAACATATCACATGACATGGTTCAGCTCCGTTTGAGTGAAAAAATGTTATAAATGAAGTTGCAAGAACAAAACTTTCCACTCATATCTTAAGACGTTTGATTTGAAAGAGAACTTATTCTAATGATCTATTAACTCCCTGCTCTTTCGTTCGTTTCTATCTGCAGGATGTCTGTCATTTTTCTGACTCACTCTGTGTTGAGTATTTTGTCAGAATGGTTGTTATTTGGGGTGTTTAAACTGTGTGCTGTCTCACCTCCCTCACAAACTTGCTAGACTACGTCACAGGAGGAAATATATATTTACTTATTTTGGGATTCTCAACGTGAGAAATACAAGGTGTGGCATGTGAGCGTGTGAACTGGTTGATATGCGTGAGTCTCACGGTCAAAGCATGAGACTTTGCAGCTCTGTGATGGGAATTTCTGATATACGCTGCCATCACGTCGCTGCCGGTCTCTCGTCTGCAGTCCCAATCAATCCCTTTCAAAACTCCTCACGGTGGAGGCGACAGAAGGATAGACTGCTCCTTCTCCTTCTCCTGGTAATCTATTCACCCTTAATACTTGTGGTAGCTTTGGAGGGCGGCGCCTGTACTCATGGTGTATGTAGCTAACGTTCCCACCTATTCATTTAGAAAGAGCAATGGCCAATGAGGAAACTCCAACACTCAGCTATCCAATCGTGTAACTTCATCACTCAGTCACTCACTCAGTGACAGACTTTTGCGTTTGTAGGGCTGGCCCTCTGCGGTCCAGCCATAAACTATTAACAATAAATGTAAAACACTTTGATTTTATTTTTGACTTCATGAAGGGACGACTGCTTTAATTTGAGGTGGACTTCATAACCTTTACTTCTTTATTTGTTCGTATATTGATCGTGTTTATATTGGCAATGAAAATAATCAGCAGATTGTCAGATTTTCTTTCTTTAGTCTCACATTTTTTCTTCTCTTTCAGCAGATGGTGGTCTGCAGGAGGTTTTAGATGAACATAAGATCAGTCTGAGGAGGAGATATGAATATGTGACTGAAGGAACTGATGAAACAGGAAGTGGAACCCTCCTCAACAGGATCTACACTGAGCTCTACATCACAGAGGGACAGAGTGAAGAGGTTAATACCCAACATGAGGTGAGGCAGCTTGAGATGGCTTCCAAGATAAAGAACCACCATGACACTCCAATCAAGTGCCACGACATCTTTAAAGCCTTACCTGGCCAACAGAGACACATCAGAGTCGTTCTGACGAACGGCGTTGCTGGCGTTGGAAAAACCTTCTCAGTGCAGAAGTTCACTCTGGACTGGGCAGAGGGCTTGGAAAACCAAGATGTCAGTCTGCTGATTCTGCTTTCGTTCAGGGAGCTGAACTTGATCAAAGANTGTCCAGCAGAATCATCTCACACATCAAGACATCCAGGAGCCTCCACATCATGTGTCTAATCCCAGTCTTCTGCTGGATCACTGCTACAGTTCTGGACCACATGTTGACTACAGACCAGAGAGGAGAGCTGCCCAAGACCCTGACTGACATGTACTCACACTTTGTCCTGGTTCAGACAAAGAGGAAGAAGAAGAAGTATGATGAGGGACGTGAGACAAGTCCACGGGAGCTGATGAAGGCTGACAGGGAAGTTCTTCTGAAGCTGGGGAGGCTGGCGTTTGAACATCTGAAGAAAGGAAACATCATGTTCTACCAAGAAGACCTGGAGCAGTGTGGTCTTGGTGTCAAAGAGGCCTCGGTGTGTTCAGGAGTTTGTACAGAGATCTTCAAAAGAGAGTGTGTGATCTTCCAGAAAACAGTCTACTGCTTTGTTCATCTGAGCATTCAGGAGTTCCTGGCTGCAGTCTACATGTTCCACTGTTACACCAACAGGAACACAAAGGTACTGGAGGACTTCCTGGGGAAAGGGAAGAAATACAAAAACAGTCACTCATCCCTGGATGTCTTCCTGAGGAGCGCCATGGAAAAATCCCTTGAAAGTAAAAATGGCCACCTGGACCTGTTTGTTCGCTTCCTTCATGGCCTCTCTCTGAAGTCCAACCAGAGACTCTTAGGAGGTCTGCTGGGTCGGACAGACAACAGTCCAGAAATCATCCGGAGTGTCATCAACAACCTGAAGAAGAAGACGACAAAAATCTCTCCTGATAGAAGCGTCAACATCTTCCACTGTCTGACGGAGATGAACGACCACTCAGTACATCAGGAGATCCAAGAGTTCCTGAAGTCAGAGAACAGATCAGAGAAGAAACTCTCTGAGATCCACTGCTCAGCTCTGGCCTACATGCTGCAGATGTCAGAGGAGATTCTGGATGAGTTGGACCTGAGGAAATACAACACATCATTGGGGGGACGACTGAGACTGATTCCAGCTGTGAGGAACTGCAGAAACGCTCTGTAAGTCCAGATGTGATTAACAATATAAATCAGTATAGATTAGTAGTTTAGTTCTTCAGATATACACAATATAGAACTGGTATTATTCTTAAAATAGAGTAGATTTTTCAGTTGGTTGTGTTTATAGATGTCAAGTTAATGAACACAGTTATTCTATTTATTTCTAATAATTATTACATTTTACAGTTTTTTCTTCTATTTATCTTCCTTTGGGTGATGGAGGCGACATGCAGACCTGGTAAAACAAATGAAGGACTTAAGAGGTTGTGGTTGAGGTTTTATCACAGCAGCATTTGATCACAACATATATCAGTATTTTACAGTTATCAGTGAATGCAGTTAAGTTATTATTACATGAGTAGGTTTTGCAAGGGGTCTTTTATAATCAGACATACAGGTAATACGTGATTTTTTTACCAGTATGCTGAAGAGTTTAAAATAAGATCTGTAACATTTTCCAAAAGATTTCTGAAGTCCTGGAGAATTGCTTTCATGCTATTATTGCTATAATTTTTCTCATAATGGAGCAATTTCATAGTGAGCATGGAGGATGTTAGGGGATGCCACACACCCTTCTTTAAGAAAATGGACCAAAAAGATCCAGCTCGAAAAAAGTGTTCTACTTTACATTGTGTTAATACATAATACATAACATAAGACTCATTTTTATGAATAGGCTTTTAAGTTTGAGTTTTAATTTCTTATATTCTTTTTTTTAATTTTAACTATTTTAAACAATTTTTTAATTGCATTGTATTTATTCTACTTTGTAACTGCTCTGTATTTATTCAGTTTTTTATGTCTTTTAAGGAGCACTTGTTTTTCAAAAGTGCTGCATAGATAACATATTATTAGTATTATTATTACTTATATTATTATTATTATTTAAATTGAGTGTGTAACTTTTGTTGAAGCAGCCACTGTCGCCACAAGTGACAAATATGGGATGATGTTGAATCCTATGACAGTGATTTGGCAGCATAAGTAGAGAACAGTCATCAAATCAACCTATTCAGTATTGTTAGTTACACAAAAATATCTATCTAAAGTTTGCTAACATTAACTAACATTAGCCACCGTAAACTACTGATCATACAAGACAAAGACTGTCGCTGCAAAACCCCTGAGTGTCATAGTCTGTCCTCCTGTCCCTCCACTCCAGCCAGATTTCCCTTTCCCCAGGTCTCTCCATTGCAGTTTCCCATCCATCCCCCAGAGGTCCTCGGACTTTTCCTCCTTTCACCTGACTTTCCCCGCACACCACAGTGACGCCCCTCTCCATCCAGGAGAGAGACGTTAACAGGATTTTCAAGAGACAGAACCCCCGCAAAGCAGCTGGACCAGACTCTGCCTCTCGTTCTACCTTGAAGCACTGTGCTGATCTGCTGTCTCCGGTGTTCAGACATCTTCAACACCTCACTGGAGACATGCCATGTGCCAGCCTGCTTCAAGTCCTCCACCACCATCCCCGTCCCCCAAAAAACAAGGACCACTAACCTCACACACCTCAAAACCATCACAGTCCCACTTCTGGACCCCCTGCAATTTGCCCACAGAGCCAACAGGTCTGTAGACGATGCAGTCAGCATGGCCCTCCATTTCGTCCTCCAACATCTGGACTCCACAGGAACCTATGCCAGGATCCTGTTTGTGGACTTAGCTCTGCCTTCAACACCATCATCCCAGCTCACTCTCCCAGCTGAATGTGCCTGACTCCCCCTGCAGGTTGATCACAGACTTCGTGTCTAACAGGAAGCAGCATGTGAAGCTGGAGAAACATGTCTCTGATTCTCAGACCATCAGCACCGGCTCCCCTCAAGGCTGCCTTCTTTCCCCTCTGCTCTTCTTCCTGTACACCAACAGCTGCACCTCCAGTTTTTAAGTTTCAAGGTTCAAGATCTTTATTGTCATGGGCACAACAATTACATAGAAGCAGTCGTTGGCAATCTCAGGCTCCCTCCAACAATGCTCAAAAAATCTGTATAAAGAAAATCCCACAAGTAAAAGGAGAACCTAAAACATAAGATGTAAAGTAGTGCAAAAGTTCAAAATATAGGAATAGAATATAGTATATATAAAATAAACAATAAAATAAAATATAAAATAGAATAGAAATAGAATAATGTGGAAGGCAGGTGTGCAGAATTGATAAACTGAATGAACTGTAATGTAGACAGGTTATGGACAGGATATTAGACAGTCATTGCACTAATATAGACACTTTGATGGTTAAACAATGTAAATATGTATATACTCTGTGTGTGTGTGTGTGTGTGTGTATATATATATATATATATACACACAGAGATGTAAACAGGTAGTATCCAGTAAGTAATAGCAGTATGGAGTAAAGTGACATTAATTTTAATAAGGTGCAAGTGAAGTGACAGTAATGACCTTGTGAACTCAAGAGTTCAAAAGTCTTATGGCCTGAGGTATGAAGCTGTCCCTGAGCCTGGTGGTGCGAGATGGGACCGGATGCTGCGGTACCGTCTGCTGAACGGCAGCAGGCAGAACAGTTTGTTGCTGGGGTGGTTGGGGTCTTTAGTGATCCTGTTGACCTTCTTCCTACACCGCTGGGTGTAGAGGTCCTCCATGGATGGTAACTTCGTCCTGGTAATGTGCTGAGCAGTTTTCACCACATCCTCGCTGACGTGAGCCCAGAGGAACCTGAAGCTGCTGACTCTCTTCATCGTAGTCCCATTGATAATTATGGGGGCATGTCCTTCTCCCTGTCGATTCTTGTACTCCACAATCAGCTCCTTTGTTTTGCTGATGTTGAGATGGAGGTTGTTGTCCTGGCACCAAGATATCAGGGCTCTGACCTCTTCTCTGTAGGCTGTCTCATCTTTGCCGGTGATCAGGCCGATGTCGGGGTCGTCAGCAAATTTGATGATGGTGTTGGAGTTGTGGGTGGCACGCAGTCATGCGTGAATAGGAAGTACAGGAGAGGGCTGAGCACGCAGCCCTGAGGGGCGCTGGTGTGGTGCTGCCTATCCGCACAGCCTGGGGTCTGCCCGTTCAGGATCCAATCACAGAGGTCCGTGTTGAGCCCAAGGACTCTGAGCTTGGTGACGAGCTTTGAGGGCACAATGGTATTGAATGCTGAACCATAGTCATAGTTATTTATATGTTTGATTGCATTGTCTGTGCTTGTTGACATGTTGCTTTGTCTTATGCGGTGTTAAGTGTTTTACTAGAAGACCACAATGGAAATAAGCCTTCGGGCTTTATTGTGTTTTCATCCTCAGTGATTTTGTGACGTATGTAATGACTTCAGTGCAGCATTATGTGTGTTTTTTAATCATCAAATAAATCAAATCAAATCAAAATGAACAGCATTCTCACATATCTGTTCCTCTGATCCAGGTGGGATATGGCAGTGTGGAGGGTTAGGGCAATGGCGTAATCAGTTGACCTATTTGGCCTGTAGGCAAACTGAAGTGGGTCCAGTGAGTCAGGGAAGGGGGAGGTGATGAAGATTTTTACTATCCGCTCAAAGTACTTCATGATGTTGGAGGTGAGTGCTACTGGGCAGTAGTCATTGACACAGAGGGTTTTGGTCTTTATGGGGACAGGGACAATCATGGTCTTCTTAAAACATGTGGGGACTACTACAAATCACCTGAGTTGTAGGCATCGGTCTGTGCTTTGAGTTTGGGACGGACTTCCCCGTTAAGCCAGGGCTTCTGATGTCCGTACAGTAATCCTTGGTATGAGGTCGTTGAGACATTTGCTGATATAGTCAGTGACCATGTCCGTGTATGTGTCTACGTTGTGCTAAAGCAGTTGAATGGGCCGCGTCACTGGTCTGTCCCGTTTCAGTTTCGGCCTATAGGTAGGCAGAAGCAGAATTGAGACGTGATCTGATTTGCTGAAAGGGGGGCAAGGGAGGGCCTTATATCCATGTGGAAAAGGTGTGTAAACATGGTTGAGTGTGTTCTCACCATGCGTAGGACAGCTGATGCGTTACTGTTATCTCGGCAGGACTTTCCTCAGATTGCTGTTGTTAAAATCCCCGGCCACAATAAAAGCAGCCTCTGGCCATGAGGTCTCGGTGCTGTCGATAACTCATACAGCTCGTCCCGGGCTTGATTGGCGAAATGTACACCACTGTGAGGACGACCAATGTAAACTCCCTTCGGGAGATAATAAGGCCGGCATCTGATCATGAGGTGTTCTAGATTAGGAGAACAGCCCGTAAAAATGATCTCCACATCTGAGCACCACTGGTTGTTGAACATGAAGCAGACACCTCCTCCCTTGCTCATCCCCGATAGTATTGTCTGGTCCTGGTGGTGAAGACCCCCTCAGGAACAATGGCCAAGTCCGGGATTGAAGAGTCGAGCCAAGTCTCCGTGAAAACCATAACATTGCAGTTCTTAGTGTCCTGTTGAAAAGCCATCCTGCTCCTGAGTTCATCCAGCTTATTATCCAGTGACTGGACATTAGCCAGAAGAATACTCGGTAGAGGAAGCTGGTTTTTACGTTTCCTCAGCCTGACCAGGACCCTGGCCAGCGACCCTCTTTTCTTTCGTCGCCTCCGCTTTCCAGGTACAGCAACAGGTAATCCCAGCCGTGGATATTTGCCATTGTTCGTTGGTTGTGGTGAAAAAGTGTTGCCCACTCGCGACCTGATATGTAAAAGTTGTTCTCTATCAATTTGTATGATAGGGCTCACTTGGGCGATTGGCATGTTTAAAAGAAATCCAAAATAAATAACAAAATAAAACAGACAAAAAGCAAAGCTGAAGAGGAGCTTGAGACACGGCAGCCGTCCTCGGCGCCATCTCTCTAGTCATCAGTCTGTCAACCTCCTGAAGTCTCCGGATGACACCACCCTCATTGGGCTCACCTCTGGTGTGGATGAGACCACCTACAGTTGGGATATTGACCACCTAGTGACCTGGTGTGGACAAAACAATTCCTCAACTCAACTCCTGGAAGACTGTGGAGATGGTTGTGGATGTCAGGAAGAACACAGCCCCACCCGCCCCCATCACCCTGTGTGACTCTCCAGTTGTCACTGTGGAGTCCTTCCACTTCCTGAGGACAATCATCACCCAGGACCTCAGGTTGGAGCTGAACATCAGCTCCCTCACTACCCTGCACCAAAACACCAAGGAAAATTCCTTTTATGTGTAAAACCTACGTGGCAATAAACTTTTCTGATTCTTAAACACAGTGAGATAAGATTAGCTGAACAACTAATGTGAAGAGAAAATGTTACTCAAAACAGAATATGTCAAACTGTTTTGTCATCAAATGCACGAAGCAGTGTCCTCTTTCATAATAACAGTACGGTATTTTGTAATTTATGTTTCATGGCAGACTTTCTGGCTGTGGACTCTCAGAGACTCACTGTGAAGTTGTGGCCTCAGCTCTGAAGTCCAACTCCTCCCATCTGAGACAGCTGGACCTGAGTGACAACAAGCTGCAGGATTCAGTAGTGAAGCTGCTGTCTGGTGGACTGGAGAGTCCAAACTGTAGACTGGAGACTCTGAGGTCAGTTCACTGACTGTAGCTTATGCAGTTTTTTTGTATATATTCAGATCAGATTTACCTGACACAAGCCAAAACGTCACAACAAAGCAGGATTCAAGGTCTGTTTGAGGATTTTAAAAAATAAGCTGGAGAAGAAAAAGGACTCTCTGGGGTGAATTCACAAAAGGTTTGCATGGCTTTTGCGGCCGCCAAACCTGTGCAAATAAGACAAAAAGAAACCGTGCAGTTCTTCAAAGCATCCGCAAAGGCTGAAATGCACCCCTAACTGTGCTGCCAAGCAAATAGCGTCTTGGTGCTCCAGTGCTATTTGCACGTATTTAAATTAGTTGATATGCATTTGGTGCAAAATATCCCCTTTCTATGCAAATGAGCCTCATTGCAAAAAGAGTCAAATTCACAAACACCAGCGCTAATAGCCACAAGCAGTTAGAGTGAAAATATTTGCGTCTTTGGAGAGTTGGTGGTAACTGAAGCGCATTTATAAGGGGTGTCATACCCAGACTTTCCAGTGATCATGGCAGCAGTGATTGTAGCCCGGCGAAGGCATCGTCATGCCAGGCGTGCCTGTAAATAATATTTTGACATTATTATTATAATTATTAGGCCTATTACTGTCACGGTATCCGAAGGTAGCGATACCTTGAAGGGGTAGCAGTCCATGGTGTTTTTCAAAACACATTCCAAAAGCAACTTGTTGAAACTTTGAATAATTTATTGTATAAAAAAGGGGATACAAACGTTGACAAAAGCAGTACCATGATACCTATTAAACTCAAAAGATATTGAAAAAACAACTACAAGTTATAGGGAATAGCGATAAAGTGGTCAAAATTGGCATTGAGCCACAGCCTCAATCCGTCCAACACTGCTAGACTGACTCACCAGCAGCTGTGAGTATACGGTAGCCAATAATTGCCACATGGATAATTGCAATCAGATGCAAAACAAGGGCAAATTGCACTTAGCTCCAAACTTTATGGCCGTGTTTGCGCCGTCATTTCATACTGTATGTCATATCATATGTCATATCATATGTCATATTAATTTGTGGTGTTATCAGCGGCTGCAATCCATTCTTTGTGAATTCACCCCTTAGTTGTTACTACAAAAAGATGGCAGGTGAGACCAGTGATAGGGGCAAATTCACAAAGAATGGATTGCAGCCACTGATAACACCACGAACTGTGTGTCACTTGCAACCGCTATCTGCCCTGTCTCAAGGTTTGATTTACAGAAGATATTGCGCTAATGATATGACAACGCAAACATGCCCATAAAGTTTGGAGCTGAATGCAATTTGCCCTTGTCCTTGTCTGATTGCAATTATGTGGCAATTATTGGCTACCATATACTCACGGCTGCTGGTGAGTCAGTATAGCAGTGTCGGACAGGTAGCAGTTTCAACAAGATGCTTTTGGAGTGCAATTTCGAAAAAAACCCCACCAACACCACCCTTATAAATGCACTTCAGTTACCACCAACTCTTTGAAGATGCAAATATTTTCACTCTTACTGCGTGTGGCTATTTGTGCTGGTGTTTGTGAATTGGACTCTTTTTGCAATGAGGCTCATTTGCATTTCAGCCTTTGCGGATGCTTTGAGAATTACACAGTTTCTTTTTGTCTTATTTGCCTAGGTTTAGCGACTGCGCCATCCTTTTGTGAATTTGCCCCATAGCGTTGTGATTTAGAGCAAGATCAGATTGTATGTAGTTTTTAAAAAGTTTCTGTTCCCTAACAAATCAAACTCTATTTAAGAATTATCAAACTTTTTTATCTTTCAGAAATGATCTTTTGATCATAAAGTTCAGTAAAGTTTTAGAAGCTCAATGAAGTCACGGTTCCTCTGGTTCTGCTGCTCCTTTGAACATGTCAAAAGGTGCAGCACACCTACTTAAAGTCACATAAGTGATAATCAAATCCGTGATTTTTTTAGGTTATTTCCAAGTTATTCATGACAGATCTAACTGTTGTCTGCATTAATTATTGGAAGCCACCAACCAAACCACCAAAAACAAATGAATAGTCTGCAGCAGAAACATCTCTGTCTTAAAGGACAGGTTCATATTTTTTCAAGTCTATCTCAATACAATACTCATGTGCCCTTATGTACATTCAAAGAGTTATTGGTGTCTGTAATCATTCCTTCTGTCCGTATTGTCTGTGAAACAATCCCCTTATAACCTGACTCCAATGTTAGGAGATGGAGGACAAAATCCACATTCTTGTTTTGTGTAAAAATGACTTCTAAAGTTTAGCTTAAACTAATATGAGGCTTCAGCAGTCTGAGTTACACATCAATTCAGTATTTATGGTAAATGGACCTGCACTTACATAGCGCCTCCGACCACTCAAAGGGCTTTACAGTACATGTCATTCACCCCATTCACTTACACATTCATACACTCATGGCGGAGGCTTCTATGCAAGGTGCCATCCTGCTCATCAGGATCTAAGGCTATGCTTTCGGGAGTCAAGGCCACTTCGACATACGGACTGGAGGAGCCGGGGATCGAACCGCTGATCCTCCTCCGACGACCCGCTCTACCTCCTGAGCCACAGCCGCCCAATTTAATATTTAGTGTTTGACAGTGTTTCCTTGTTGAGCTGCAGTGGAAGAATAGTAAATTAAAGAGAGAATTTAGTCCTAAATTGTCTGTAACTTTGGTAGACACCCTCTTGATTTGGCTTAGTTTCATATTACTTTCAGCTGATCTTATGAAGTCATTTCTTACAGTGTAGTTGTGTTAGGAAGGGACCACTTCACACTCAGTATGCACAGGAGGAATGATTACTGCCACCAATAACTCTTTTAATGTACATATGGCATGTGGCTGTTGTTTAAGACAGACTTGAACAAATGTGGATCTCTCTTTCTAATTACATACACTAAGCTACCAAATACAGTAACAAGAAGGTCATGTAATAAATTAAACAATGGATTGTTTTTTTGTCAAACATCTCTGATTTGATGTTGATCCTCTGATTACAGACTTGACTGAGATCAGCAGCATGTTATTAATCTGTGTTGACATGAATAGGTATATGAATGATGTCTGTAGAAGGCTGACATTATGATGATCCACAATAACACGATGACAAAGTCACAATACTCATTTTAGGGAAAAGCTCATTGATTAGGACATAGTAATGTTGAGCTACGCATTTAAAACCTGAACACATCTGATTTGATTATAAATGGATTTTTATCTGCATCATTTATTCTTTATTCAGATTGAAGAGCTGCAGTCTGTCAGAGATCAGCTGTGCTTCTCTGGCCTCAGCTCTGAAGTCCAACCCCTCCCATCTGAGAGAGCTGGAGCTGAGTAACGACAAGCTGCAGGATTCAGGAGTGAAGCTGCTGTGTGATTTTCTGGAGAGTCCACACTGTAGACTGGAGACTCTGAGGTCAGACACCATTTTTTACTTCTGTGCTGAG
>NTHP01001092.1:26142-37667 GCA_003416845.1 Oplegnathus fasciatus | reverse complement strand
ACCGTTACTCAGCCCTCAACACGGTCTGACAGGACCGATACATCTCAGCCCTCAACACGGTCTGATAGGACAGATACATCTCAACCCTCAACACGGTCTGACAGGACCGATACATCTCAGCCCTCAACGCGGTCTGACAGGACCGTTACTCAGACCGTTACTTGGACCATTCCTCACACCGTTACTCAGCCCTCAACACGGTCTGACAGGACCGTTACATCTCAGTCCTCAACGCGGTCTGACAGGACCGTTACTCAGACCGTTACTTGGACCGTTACTCACACCGTTACTCAGCCCTCAACACGGTCTGAGAGGACCGATACATCTCAGCCCTCAATATATATAATGTTGTGATACACAAAACTGACGCCTCATCTCTGTTATTTTGTTTTCTCGTATTTAAAGAGACAACCCCCCTGTCTGTTTGATTCATCTGAATGTATCTATCAGGGTTCAGGTTTGAACTCTAACTGACCAGAATTAATTTGACAGAAATAAAGTGAAAAAGTGCAGAGCTGCATGAGTCCAACATGTGACCTCTGAGACCGAGTTAATCCACTGCTGAACAACTAACATTCATATATTCCAATTAGATCTGTTCCACTCCACCGACTCCTCTGTTTTACATTTCTGTTTGTGTCTGCACATTAACTCAGCATCAGGACTTTTTCTTCAACACTTCTTTAATTGACCAAAATAACATCAGATACATGCTGCTGACTGTAAAAACCAGCATGTAGACCGCCGACACTGCGGAGCTGAACCTGTCTCTGAATACAGATTAAACAAAAATCACTCGATGAAGAAGAGGAGCTCTGACTTACAGTCTGTCAGGCCGAAACCAGCTGGACATCCAGATGTGTTCAACAAGGAGAGACAAAGAAAGAAAGAGATTTGTTTACTGATCACAGAGAAGCTAGCTGCATTACTATCAGGTGAGCTACCAAGCTATGTATGAAGCTAACTAAATGAGTAACTTGTGTGAGTACAACATTAGCAGCACAGCACAGCAGGTGCAAATAGACACTCCATTATATTACATATTATATATATAATAGTCTGGAGTGCACAAAGTTTAGTTCAAGTTCAAACTTCAGTGAACTGAAGTTAACTTTAGTTAAACACATGATGAAAATGTGACTGAGCTGAAGGTGTGCAGTCGATGTTTGTGTTATAGTTCATCAGAGACCTCAGTCACGCCTGTAACCACAGTGAGACTGAATGTAAACGAACTGCTTCACATTGAGGACTTGTCAGACTCTGAGAGTCTCAACAATCCTGAACTGGATTCTGGATCAGGTCTGCTCTCCATTCACAGATGACACCTTTAAATATCTGTTGTTGTCTCTGTAACACACGTTATCTACTCAGCCTCTCTCTGTTGAAGCTGACCCAGATAGCTTAAGACCACAGAGCCTGAGTCCTGGACCAGGTCTGGAGCTGGTCCTGCAGCCAGTTTGTGGTTTGGCTCTGAGGCCTGGACTCACTTTACTGTTTTCTGTAGGGAGTTTTGTGCTGTTTATATACAAGTGATGTTTTTCACGAGTGGGAACATGTGGACTGATGTGGATCCACTCTAACAGGAAAACTAAACCAGTTTGAAACAAAAGACTGGAACCAGCAGAGAGCAGAATAATAAAGATCCAGCTAATGTTCATTTACAGCTTCACATTAACAGGAACACCGACTATGAGAAGAGATAAACCACCAGTTTAAGATCCTGTTAGCGCCCCCTTCAGGCTGCAGGGTTCATTACAATCAACATTGTAATAATTTAGCTTTTATTAAAGACTGTTGGCCGGAATACTACTGAGAAAGTTTACCCACCAGAGGGCAGATCAGCACCGAATCAGGAACCAAAATATTTACACCATATAAACAGAACTGAACATGGCGACAGTAAAAAAAACACTGGGCCAGTTTGGGTCAATACAGCACCAACACAATACGGTCTTAATAATCCCGTAAAGTCTTATTTTTTATAGTACTGTCGGGTCATTTACACGAAACTACGACACAGTACAGCTGCAAACTGTTTGACTGATCAACATGTTATTATTTGTTACTGATTGTTAATAATGTCACATGATTTTGTACGACTAACAATAACTCTGTTACAGATTTAAGGTCAAACTCAAGCTCGTTGTGTTCAACACTGAGTCAGAACAGCCCACTGGTTCTGGGTAAGGTTCACGCAGTACTGTGTTGGTGCTGGATTGACCCAAACTGGGGATTTTTTGTGTGTACTTTATTGAGTTGAGAATAACTGGGTTAAAACACTAAATAATTCAAGAAGAAACTCAGCACAGAAATGTGGGTGACATCCCGACACGACTAACAACAGCGTTAATAAATAAAGATTCAGGTGAAAAGTAATGAGGACAGAAATCTTTGGCAAAGTAACCAACACAAAAAATACACAATATACAAAAAGTACAAACCCTAAAAGGTGCATAAAAACTTGGTGATTTGTGTAAAAATACAAAATGTAGGAAAGAACACCTGACAGTACAAAGTACATTCAAATATAAAAATGTAAATAAAAACAAGGAAATGGAAGTAGATATTTATAAATTAGGTGTATATTATCAAATTAATAAATAGGCTAAAAAATCTTTTTTAAATTCAAGTACTAACACAACACTTCAGGTTCCACTGAATAAAAACACAAATCCAAACTGTGATATATTTATAATTTCTCTCATGCTGAAACCAGCTGACCTGTTGGTCATGTGTGTCTCTGTGACATCACACTGTGAGGTGACGTCACTGCGTGATGTCGACCTGCAGGATTTCAGTCTTCAGGCTCAGGAGGGAGGTTAATTTATAGTTTGTTCAATAAGTTTTATGATATTATTATTTGATATCATAGTTTGATAAAGAATGAAGCTGCAGTAGTTTGTAGATATAGCCCAAACTTTTGTAAATCTTTAGGTTCTAATATTATTAGAATAAAGTTGAAATTTTAATTCATAATATTATGACACTTAGTGCGGAGAGACATTGTGACAGACCAGCAGGAGTTAGCAGTTAGCTTGTCAGCTGCAGTAGCTCACCGAGTGGCCCTGTGAGTCGTCACTACATCTCCGAGAATCTCTGAACAGGACGCATCAATGAACTGGACTGGACCACCTGTGATGGTCTCAGACACAATAATAATAATAATAACATAATAACAACAACAACAATAACAATAATAATAAATAATGAAATAGTAATAATAACAATAATAGTAATAATAATAAACAATAAATAATAATAATAAAATAGTAATAATAATAATAATAATAATAATAATAATAATAATAACTTCATGTTTCAGCATCACATATTGTCTTTCTGTGTTTCACTGATCTGAGGTCAGTGCAGCTGGCCAAGTCCGTTTTACACTGCTGGTACCGCAGCTAATAGAATATTGAGTAGTCTATTGGTGTTTCACAGATAAGATATTCAATCAATAAAATTAATTTCACTTTGATTTGGCCCAAAACTAAAGTGATTTTCACGTCTCCTTCATTATGGGACAGAGTCAGTAAGTATAATGTTTAAATCTGCTGTATGAAGTTTATAGTTTCAGAGCTCTACAATGTGCAGCTGTCACGTTAGAAATAAACGGGAGGAGTGCAGCGAGAGGTCAAATAAATATATTAACTAACGTTAACTTGCCTTATTTACAGCAACAGTATTGCTTTTTGCTGTAATATATATTTTAATATTCTTCATATCTCTCCATTATAACAACCTGTTCCTCTTGACTTAAGTAGGTGGCACGCGATCGCTCCATTTTGTGCAGAAGAAGAGTCAAATGACACCAAACGCCCCCTTTTATGTGAACGCGCACAGAGCCTGAAGAAGAAAACCTGGTTAACAGAGAAAGATGATAATCACCGTTGTGATACCCGTTATCTCTGATCAGGGTTTTAGGTTTTGGCGGTTAATGTAGCTTGCTACAGAAGTCTGGAACTTGTAGTCTTCAGCCCCAGCCGACGCTGACTCAAGTGACATCACTCGAGGACATTTATCAGACTTCACGCAGCTGGAGACACTAAAGACATACTACTTTTAAAACAACACCTGGAAACACCTGGAAACACGCTGCAATGGAACTGAAGTGATGTGTTAGTTTGTGTCATTCCTCCTCTTCCTCTCCTCCTCAACATCTTCATCTCTTTTTTGTCAGTGTTTTTTCTTCTGAGAGACTTTTCATGAGATTCGTAGACAGAAAGGAAAAAGTAGAACATCTCCAGACTTATCTGAGTCTAAAAGAATCAGTTTAGTGAAGTCTGATGAAGCTGATGGCACCAAACCAGTTTCTTCATCACAATAAGGTCTGAATAGTGTGAGACGCTATGAGACAAAAAGGATGTGAGGTCAGCTGAGCTCATGCTGCAGATCCAAACTGTAAAATGAAAAGAAGAATTTGAAAATGTTCAATCTTTTTTTCTGTCTGTATTAAACGAAGCGACATGTCTCAGTGATCACCACCTCTCTTCACATATCAACAATAAAACCAACATCCACTGGCTCAGAGTCAATACGCTCCAAAATTACACTCGTCTTCAGAGAGACGGACAAAATTACAGCGAGAGAGCTGCGACTGACAACCTATAATTTAAAGTTGAGCAGAGGAGAAAAAAGACGAGTGGAAGCCAAACTGTGTGGGCTCCTCTGAATGCTTCGCTCATGGCAGCCAGCAATTATCCAATTTCAAGGAAATGTCAGTAATGCCTCTAAGACGGAGAGCTGCTGTTCACCTCCAGTTTACCAAAACCTCCAAATGTTCCTGTGATCAGACACGTTAACACGGTCCTGTCAGAGGTCCGTTAACGGACCAACACACTGTTTCTGAATCAGAACTGAACTGACATCAGATCAGTGAGACACGTTTGGATGTTTTATACAGCCCAGGACTTCCTGTGAGGAGTGGTCATGGCGACCAGGCGTCACATGGTCAGGCGACCAGGTGTCACGTGGTCAGGCGACAAGGCGTCACGTGGTCAGGCGACCAGGCGTCACGTGGTCAGGCGACCAGGCGTCACGTGGTCATGGCAACCAGGTGTCACTTGGTCATGGCGACCAGGCATCATGTGGTCAGGTGATCAGGCGTCACGTGGTCATGGTGACCAGGCGTCATATGGTCAGGTGACCAGGCGTCACGTGGTCATGGCGACTTGGCGTCACGTGGTCATGGTGACCAGGCATCACGTGGTAAGGCAACCAGGCATCATGTGGTCAGGCGATCAGGCGTCATGTGGTCAGGCAACCAGGCGTCACGTGGTCATGGTGACCAGGCGTCACGTGGTCAGGCGACCAGGTGTCACGTGGTCATGGTGACCATGTGACACGTGGTCATGGTGACCAGGTGTCACGTGGTCACGGTGACCAGGTGTCACGTGGTCATGGCCCAGCTCTTCAAGAGTACCATTAGCTTCATCATGTACTTGCAGTAACATGGCGGGAGGACGGGGCAACAGAAGGTCCCCTGATGGATTCTTACGTCGTACTTTGACGAGTTTGTCTGATCTTTGTCATCATTGGGTCACAAAGTAAAATGATGATGTCGTCAGCGTGCATTTAGAGAACACTTGATGGCGCTACAAGCAGGTGACCTGTTCCGTAACCATGTTTCACATCTCCATCAGACTGTTAGCAACATTAGCAGTTTGATTCTGCAGTCTGACGATCAGGCTCATGTAGCGCCACCATCAGGTTGCACTTGAAGCTTAACATGACATGCTAAATGTTAAAACTACTAACTGCAGAATGAAAGACTTCCAGACGTCTTTCTGCAGAATCATCAGATAACAAACAGCTCAGCAGCTCTGAAATGTTTCCATCGTAACATTTCAAACATCTCAAAGAACATCATCAAACCTGCAGCCTTTAGAAACAGCTAACATGCTAACAGATTAGCACACTAAGAGTGCTAAATCAGTGCCCCCCTTCTAGTCACATGACCCTCACCTTACAGGTCGTACTGGTCCATTGATAGTCTCCCATGTTAAATGTTAGTTTGTTAGGGTTAGGGACCACATACTAAAGTTAGCATTCTAAAGTTAGCATTCTGTGGCCGGGTGGAACTGATGTTGTGGGGCAGTTGTTGTGGCCGGACCCGTAATTCAACTGTTACGATCGTCATTTACGGTAAGTGCACAACGGTGGTGTTCGATTTGAGACGACACTACCCTGTCAAAATTCACGCACTACGCAAGTAAGTACATAGCGTATACAGTGTACACAGTGTACTACATGGAAGTGTACTACTGGAAGTGTACTACATGGAAGTACGCGAATTGAGACACAGTGTAAGTTTGTGTCTTTGTTTGAGTCAGGACACAAAAATTGGTACTACCTGATGAGGTGAGTTATAACAGGTGTGCAGGTGAGTGAGGTCTACTGTTTACCAAAGAGACATGACATCTTATTATTCTGAATGTTTCTGTCAGACATTATATTTAATTTCATGAAGTGATCTTGGAAGTGTTGATCCAGTGTGAGTTCAGCATACGTTTCACGTGTGAGACACACCTGTCGATTACCTGATGGTGCATCAAGACTTGTCTCTTGACTTGCTCTCTCTTTCAGTCTGTCAGGGTCTGTCCGGACCCTGACAGACTGAAAGAGAGAGCCTGGACCACATTGGTCCATTCTGAAATCATGTTTTATTTGAATTCTTCAGAAATGCTCTGGCCTGTTTATCTGTGATCCAGAATCTGTCAGTGACCCCTGTTTTCATTTGATACATTTATTTTGTTGTTGTTGTTGTTGTTGTATTTCTTATTATTTCTTTTGTCTGTTTGTGTTGGAGCAATGACAAACTCTTTTTATTGTCACTATTTCTAATCAGTAGTTTGAATGTTTGAATGTGTGACCAGAGACGGACGGGATGATACGCACGACTCAACAACATTAGATATGCATGATCAAACAGCCAATAATATCCAGCGAGCAGAGATCAGCTGATTACAGACACTGATGGTCAAAAGGGTTTAGAAAGTCCAGGATTTGAGGGAGTACATTCATCTCACATTCATGTAAGATGATTCTGTAGGTCACTAATTAGTCCAGTATCAAGGTTCAGTGCAGGATCTGAATCTTAATCTGAACCATAACCACCTCGAACCGAACATTTTAATCCCATAATCTGGACTGCACTTTAACTTGTTCAAGTTGTTTATCATTTCACCGAACAAGACTTTAACTTAAAGGAGCAGTGTGTAGGATTCAGGAGGATCTATCGGCAGAAATATAATATAATATTCATAACTATGTTTTCATTGGTGTATAATCACCTGAAACTGAGAATCGTTGTGTTTTCGTTAGCTTACAATGGGCCCTTCATATCTACTTAGTCAGCAGGTCCTCTTCCACGGAGCCCGCCATGTTGGGCCGCCATGTTTCTACAGTAGCCCAGAACAGACAAACTGTCTCTAGAGAAGGCCTTTCATGTTTTTATGTTGAAGTGGCAGCTTGAGTTTGGTGGCGATCGATTCTATTTTCATATCGTCCAATCGTGGTTACTGGAGGTCTCCAGGTTATGAGGTGATTTATAAAAGTGTGTGAACATTTTATTTAAAATATTTAAAAATTGGGTTCAGTATTGTGCCCATAAAGGTTTAGTGTGATCACTGATTTTAAGTCAAATTATTGAAGGTTACTTTTTTCTTAATCGTAATCAACGCTGTATAGATTGTAAAGACCTCTGAATGAAAATTATAATATATGTATAAATAAAAGGGATGTGACTTGTTCCTCTGGGCTCAGTGTTTGGCCCCTTAATATTTATTTTGTTCATAAATAAGTTTGAAGTCAAGATTATGGAAAGTTTCTTGTGGGATTCCTCAAGCCTCGATGTTAGGCCCATTAAAGTTTCATTTGTTTTATAAATGAAACCTTTAACGTTTATGAACCATTTAAATGTATTTATTTGGATATGATCACATTTGTTTTGTTGCAATAAAAACTAGAAAAACTTTTGTATCATGTTATCCATGAATTCACTAATCATCTTTGGTAATCATATAACAAATTCACAAAGCAAACTAATGATAATCTTTCCAGAAGTGATAATAGATCATAAATTATAAAAAAACAAACATGTACATTATTTCAAAGCGAAAATGTCAAAATCAATTACAATACTGTATAAAATTAAAGATTTTAAAGCTTGTTCACTTTTGCTTCCATATATTGCTTACTCTGCAAATACATCTGAAACGATACAAATCCATTTCTGTGGCTGACTGGTAGTTTACCTGTCTATAAATCGATGAGGTCGTTCAGGTGTGACTGTGACAGGAAGTGGTCATGATGTTTCACCTGACCATCACAGGACACTTGAGTTCCTTTCGGTGGAAACCCCCGTCAGTGACCACAGAGGAGGAGGAGGAACGCCACCATGGAGCCGATCATATCAATTTAATAAGCTCTTGTTAGCATTGATTTAATCATGGACACAAGCTGCTGCTGTGCTCCATATTTTCTGAGATAATCAGATTGAGAGGAGCTGCTGCAGCGAGGATCCGCTGCATGAATCATAAAACAACTTGTTTACTCCCACCATGAAGAAGAAGAAGAAGAAGAGGAAGAGAGAGACCACCCAGAGTTTAACACTGCTGCTCAGACGCTCTTTTAATGTTCATTTATTGGTTATTGTGTCAATCATAATAATCCTCTGCTGGTTGTTTTATCCGAACATTTTAAATTCTAATGGTTCAGTTTTCAAGATCCCAACTCAAACTCAAAAAGTGGATTTTGGTGTAAAATGATGTACGAGCCACTAAACCGTTTGTGTTTTTACCAAGTATCATCTAAACTTTGGTGATTTTACCAAAAGTTTTGTTTTTTTGGCCAAATTTTTGGGCGTGTACTCAAATTTTGGTCATTTAAACCTTCTAGTTTTTACTGAACAAATGCAGGTTTTTACCCGACCCAATTTTCATGTCGGGTCTTCCCCAGTTTTGTAGTTTTTCCTTTAGGCTACACTGAACAAATGTTAAGACACAGACAGTTTCATGTATATACAAACATTTTCTCCATGAATTTCGAGGGTTTTACATTTTAAACCACTTCTAGGTCCAAAGATCTCTTTTTCCTTCACTGCTCAACGTGTAATATTGTAGACCTAAACAGCTCACAGCTGTGAAACATATAACAGGATCCAGACTGAGATATCTCAACACCTTCTGAATATTCCTGCTCTCCAGAGCATGAACCCTTCAGACTTCAAAGACCTCCTGCACCAGACTCAGGACAAACTTTACATGTTTAAGGCTCTGAGGAGATGAATGATCAGGATGCAGTTTGTTGTGTTCGTAAGCTGGAGGTTTTTTAAGGAGAAGAAGACGTCTCTGATTGTCCAAACACAGTCCATACTGGACATAACTGATGAGTGTTGATGAGTCTCCTTTCAAATCCTTCAGAGCTGATTTCAGCAGCGAGTCTCATGATTATTAATGTGTGATGGCAGCAGAATAAATCAGATGTTCTGTCTCGTTTCCTCATCACATTTCTGATCCAACACACAAACTCTACCTGCTGTACTTTCTCTCCGCCCTGATGCATTATGGGAGCAGGCGGCAGGCGTCTCGCTGTCTGTCCACGACCTGTTTTATTATTCCATTTCCTCCTTTTCTCTGTTTCCACCTCTTTCTGACTCCATCCATCTCCATCACGTCCTGCTGTGTCCTGCACATCCTGCAGACTCCTCAGGCCGTATGTATATTATATATATATATATATATATATATATATATATACTGTATATACTGTATATACTGTATATATACATACAGTGTATATACTATACACAAAAATCAACCTTTGACTTCAGTAAGATAGATTCTTTTACAGTGTAAATTCTGTGTTATCCAATCAAAAAGAAAGATGTGACTGTTCTTTCTCATAAGGACGAGCTTCTTTGGTGAATGTGGTTCCTGATAGGCCAGATCAAGTGGGAGAGTTTTTATTGATTATTAAATGAATAAATAAGACAGCAGGATGTGAGGGCCTCTGGTGGACAGAATGTCCCCGAGGGGGGAGGATTTATGACCATTTCTTTAGTTTGTATCTTTGTTTTTAAATCTGGAGACTGACCTGAAACTTCTTCCAGGTCTGAAACTATTTGGAGTGTTTTATAAGAGAAATGCCCACTGCTCCTCTTTCTCCCCCTCCTCACCTCCCCACCGCTCCTCTTTCCTCCCCCCCCCACCCCNAATCTTAAACTACCAAACATTTAACTTGCCTTACTGTACCTTAAAGCAGAAGTAGGTAACATGTGTAAAAATGACTTTTAGTCATATTTGTTAAAACTGTCACTCTGTCCTGACAGTCGTACATGAGACAGATAATCTGTGAAAAAAATCAGGCTCCTCTGGCTCCACCTGCTGCTCCAAAGGACATTTCTAAGAATCCACCGCACCTGAATCAAAACAACCAATCAGAGCAGGAGGAGTATCTGATGGAGTGTCAGTCACTGCTCCTGCAGACGCTGCGAGCAGCTCCCCTCCCCCGCACATGAGCTAACTCCATCAAGCTGCATATCTTCAGTGAGCGGACGCAATGACGGACAAACAACCACAGAGCAACCAAACATTGATAAAACTGCCCATCCCTCCTTTGTCAAGAACAGCATACATGACAAAGACAAGTAAACAGAAGAAGACCAATGAAGACAAACAGCTAAAAAGAAAGAATTAGACCGAGTGACTCTGAGGGGATAGAGAGGGCTTAACAGGATGTATGAGTTAACTAGAACTCACCAACATTAACCAAATCTTTTAGTCTCCGAACTCTATGTTAACCTTAACCAGACCTGTTGAGTTGACAAACCTCAGCTGTAGTTTAAGCCTGACTGAACAGCTTAGCTAACGCGCCTTCAGACCAAAAAGTTTCAGTTGTCCAACCTCAACGTGCGATACCTGAAGCGCCGACTCCACAGAACGTTGTGGTTGCCAGAACCAGAACCTTTCTCTAACGTTAACTACACCACAGACTAAAGACGTCATTTTGAAAACGTTGTCATGGAACATAATCCAGAGGACTGTCCAGTCGTTCTGTCACTTCGCATGTTGCACAAATGAAGGACCCCCCTCCACCCCCACGATGTTGGTTTAGGTAAACCTCCTGCAGAGTTTGTTCTCCTGATGGGTCTGAAGAGTCCGTCAGCAGCGGCTCTTCTGGTCTCCTGCAGATTATCTGGACGTCCTGGCTCAAACACACAGGTGGTGTCCTGCTCTCAATCCGTCCTCCAACAGCTTCCCAGCTGCCGCTCAGAGACCAGGCAGGAGAAAACATCTGTCCACTGATTGCTTTTTTGTAAGACTGATTAACAACATAAAGCCTCTGCTGCCAATCCTCCACCTTGTCTGAGTACTTTGTGTAACGTCTGCAGATCAAAGTAAATCCTTCAAATAAATCCACTGCTCTCAGACCAGCGTTTACTGAGGTGGATCCACCGCTGCACAGGAAACTGTTTTATTCTAGTTACACACAAAAATATTAACAATATATAAACTTATACTAAC
>NTHP01001092.1:12346-22854 GCA_003416845.1 Oplegnathus fasciatus | reverse complement strand
TCTCTCTCTCTCTCTCTCGCTCCCTCTCTCTCTCTCTCTCTTTCTCTCTCTCTCTCTCTGTCTCTGTCTCTCTTTCTCTCTCTCTCTCATGCCCTCACTGCTGTCAGACGGACCTCAGCTACAACACACTGAGTGTGTGTGTGTGTGTGTGTGTGTGTGTTTACTGGGTGTGTGTGTGTGTTTCGCCCACACACTTTTTCTCAAGATGGCTGTGTGACGGTGGGCAGGAGTGTGTTCGTAATGTGTTTTGTGATATGTGTGTGTATTAATGTGTGTGTATTAATGCGTGGTTCATGTGTAATAAGTGTGTGTGTGTGTGTGTGTGTGACTCTGGGTGTTGTTCCCATGCCCTCACTGCATTCCTCCCTCAGATCCCAGACGCGTTTTTGGGGTCTTGTATTTATTTTCCTCCCCCAACGTGGAGTCCAGGATGTAGAGAGTCACACACACACACACACACACACACACACACACCATCAGCAGTGACACTAACAGCTGAAATATGAAGCGACAAGAGAAACAGACTGAAAGCTACAGGACTGAACAGTAGTAGTAACCAGTAAAGAACTGGACTTCCAGATGTGACATTTAAAGAAGCAGTCGTGCACATTCAGCGTGATCACACTCTGATGGATATCTGAAGTCCACATGTAGTTTATTTGTATCCACATTTATCCTTCTGGAGTCAATATTCAAATATACTATATAATCAACACATGTTTACACCACATACAGACACTGAAACATAATAATGATTCAAATAATATTCTTTCATATCTTTAGTCAGGGACACCTTTTGATTTAATGCAGTTCGCTTAAAGCTCATTTCGTCTATTGGCAGGGCAAAATATTCACACAGTGACAGAACAATATTAAACAAACAGGACACACAACACAAAATTACACACACACACACACACACGAGTGTGTTAGACAAATTCAAAGCAAAGATATTTGTATACTAATAAAATGTTGAGTCACAAACTCGTACAGTGAAATCTGTTGTTGAAGATACTCTGGAGGATTTTCTCCAAACAAAAGTAAACAAAGTCACATGAAGGAGGACGGGCGTTTAAAACTTTATGCACAAACGTGAATATAATCTAAACTCGTGATGTTCCATAGAAACTCTTTATAATTCTAAAAATAAATCAACAAAGTTATATTAAATGGTTTTTAACATTTTCTTAAAATCAGTATTTGGATTCATAATTACGTCAAGATATTTAAATTCAGTAACTGTGTCAGTCTTTAGGAGGCTGCACTTTTGGACACACATGATTTAATAATATAATAATAAAAATTCATTTGATTGATCCACAGCATATCTCGTGATGCTGTGAACTGCTTCGTACAACCAGCAGCATCTCAGAGACTGACGTTTTCACCGCTGAGAGACAAGTCATTCACTTCAGACGTGTACGACGTGTAACCCGGCTCGACACGTGGCCCCGCCCCCAGCCTCTCACTGAGACTCTTTTTATCGGCAGACCTGCATCAAAGAGGCGAAAACTTCAGTTCATTTCAGGGTTTGGAAAGCTGCTGTTAGTAACAGACAACAATTAAAGCCTGGAGTTACTATTTTACAACTCTTCTGAACATGAAGAGAGTCAAACAGAATCTGCAGATCTGAGATCAGTGTGAGTGAAAGTGATGAAAATAAACATGCTGATTTCCTTCATTAGCATTTCTCTGCACACTAATGACTCTCAGTGAAGTATACAGATCAGTTCAGACGTGTCGGCCTGAATATTCATGACTCCTGCTCACCGGGGCCCCCAGGGGACGAGTTCAAGGGCCTGCTGATATCTGCTCATACCAAGATATACAAAGAAAAACTGTAGAAATCTGAGAAAACCATGTGAGGAGGAAATAACAACGGTTTGTTCTACGGTGTGACTGTAGCAGTGTTTCTGTTTTTATGTCGCTTATTGTGTCAGGTCTTATGCATTTTAAAGCTTTTCACCAATTTGGGGATTTTCTTCCTCTCTCTCTCTTTCATCCTTTTACCCAAACATTTGAATTGGGTCTGGGGAAAATAGTTTGTCTTTTGTTTTTTCTTTGGTTTTCTGGTGTGTTCCTCAATTATTGTGTCAGGTGGTACCCAAAGTTTGGGATTTGTACTTTAATTTCAGGGCTAACACATCTCAGAAGGTTTGTGGTTTTACCCAAATTTTTCAGATCGTATCCAAGTTTTCCAGTTTTTGCCTAAATTTTTGTGTCCGAATTTCTTAAAATTTTGGAGGTTTTGCCCTCATTTGCCCATATGTCGGAGTCGGGTCTGACTTAAAAGATCAGTGTGTTTTACAGTGTGATGACAAACTGCAGTCTTTATAAATGCCTTGTCGAGCTAAGGTGTCTCACTGAATTTATCTTTACAACCTCAACTTCCTTCATTTTTGGGGGTTTGAACTTTGTTATTTTTCTTTTACCCACATTTTATTTCAGATTTTACCAATATTTTCAGGTGTTTAACTGAATTATTGTGCTTTTCCCACAGTTTTGGTTAACTTCATTTTCAGGTTATATTTGCTCATCCCGTGAAATACAAAAGAGTTTGTGAATCATGAGAGGAAGATCAAACAAACACCTTTGTGTGTCCTTTAATGATTCTGTTGCAGTGCATCCTGGGAAAGCAGTTGTCACACTGAAGGTACTTTATTTTGAAGAGGACTTTCACCCTGAAACTCTGACACTCTGATATCAGACTGATGGACTGAAGAGGAGAAATTACATCCTGGAATCTGTTCTCTCTGGGAAACAGAGCATCGAGCCAAACACAATCTGCAGTTCAG
This sequence comes from Oplegnathus fasciatus, assembly GCA_003416845.1. NCBI lineage: Eukaryota > Metazoa > Chordata > Actinopteri > Centrarchiformes > Oplegnathidae > Oplegnathus > Oplegnathus fasciatus. The sequence goes on along the minus strand of NTHP01001092.1, from coordinate 20,059 downwards.
ACAGGAGCAGCTTCCTGTCGGGGACCTTCCCATCCCTCACACAGGAAGTACTGACCCCCAAGGTGCTTCACATGTGCAGAGGACATCACTCGGGGGCCCACATCATGTTATTATAACACTCAGAGCTTTACACGTCCCCCACGCTCCTCTCCCACGCTGCAGCGCTGCTGTGACATCACCAGTCCTACCCTGCTCCTGACAGACGATGAGCAGGGAGCGAGGGAAAGTATGCCAGAGGTTTCTCAGGAGTTTATGGAGCTATTTTTAGTCTCATTGTTGCCACATTCAAAGCTTCACATGTGGAATCAACCCACCAGTTAAACTGTATTAAGAACCAGAGTAAATAACAAGTAGTAGTTTCAAACTGCCATCATTTGATGTATGTATGAAATATATATATATATATATGTATATATATGTATATATATACACATATATATATACATATATATATATTCATATATATATATATATATATATATATATAGAGGGAGAGAGAGAGAGAGGAATATACATATGTATGTATATATATATACATATATATGTATATATATATGTATATATATGTATAGGTAACTATAATGTGCTGTTTGTGTCTGAAGAACATCTGATTGATTGAAACGTTTCACAACAACAGTAACTAAATAAAAACATCACGTCTCCTGATTGGTCCAGAACAGAGACGCATTTCTTTGTAAGTTGTTTGTTTTCTTGCTGAGGTCAAATAACAACAGCTTGTCTGTCTGTCCTGGAGAGGGATCCTCCTCTGTTGCTCTTACTGATGGTTTCTTCCATTTTTTTCCCTGTGAAAGGGTTTTTATTGGGAAGTTTTTACTCATCCGAGTCGAGGGTCTAAGGACAGAGGGTGTCATATGCTGTGCAGATTGTAAAGCCCCTTGAGGCAAATTGTGATTTGTGATATTGGGCTGTATAAATAAATATTGATTTGACTTGAAGAAAAATACAAAAACCTGATTTCAGGTTTGTTTGATGAAAAATAGCCCAAATCTCTTACAACTCATTATATCTTATAAACTTTATGGTTTGTTTGTTGAATCTTAAACTGTGAAGTACACACTAACCACACACTAAGTACACAGTAACTACACACTAACTACACACTAACTATACACTAACTACACACTTAGTACACACTAACTACACAGTAACTACACAGTAACTACACACTAAGTACACAGTAACTACACACTAACCACACACTAAGTACACAGTAACTACACACTAAGTACACAGTAACTACACAGTAACTACACACTAAGTACATAGTAACTACACACTAACCACACACTAAGTACACAGTAACTGCACACTAAGTACACACTAACTACACAGTAACTACACACTAACTACACACTAACTACACAGTAACTACACAGTAACTACACACTAACTACACAGTAACTACACACTAACTACACAGTAACTACACACTAACTACACACTAAGTACACAGTAACTACACACTAAGTACACACTAAGTACACACTAACTACTGCAGTATTTGCCTCTGAGTTGTGGTGGAGTAGAAGTATAAAGTATCAGAAAATGGAAATACTCCAGTAAAGTACAAGTACCTGGATGAATGCAGTTGAGATGGGGCAATTGATGATGAAGGTCTTTCAGTAGAAAGCGTCTTCAGTACTCAGGAAGTGTCTGTGTTGTATTCACATGTTTATTTAGAACAAATCATGAGAACAAACAGATAAAGTGAATTTCATAAATCAGCTAGTTCAGAGATCCAGAGGACACAGGTCAGCGTCCTCTGGATCTCTGACGTCTGTTCACATCTGGATCCACTTACTGTCAGTGATAGAAGCACAGAGAGCAGATCACTGAGTCCAAACAGGCCGTCACAGTCATGTTTCCTGCAGCATCACCTGAAGATCAGCTGACCAGCTCACCAGGTGTTAGTGATGATGTCACAGTGCATCACACTGTTCATACACTACTCACAAAAAGTTAGGGATATTCGGTTTTCGGATGAAATTTCAGAATGCACCTAAAATGCACTATAACCTTTGAACTTAATTTGACCTTCTCTAAACTTGTGAATGCACATGTCCAACTGTTCAATGTTTCAGTACTTATTGCATAACATGCTGTTCTCTAACAAGGTGATTAACCGCAAAAATCCCAACAAGTGTCTGATCCATGAATCGACCACTAAATGTTCTGGTTTGATGACAATTTGTATTTCAACAGTCCTCTTCATCATGCTGTTCACATTTTGACATCACGAGACCAAGACNCAGACAGACAGACAGACAGGCAGGCAGGCAGACAGGAATGCAGCAGCAATTATAATAACAATAGAAATATAACTAATAATAGCAATAACAGCTATTATTATAATAACATTAATAACAATGGAAGACTAAGTACACAGTAACTACACACTAACCACACACTAATTACACAGTAACTACACACTAAGTACACAGTAACTACACACTAACTACACAGTAACGACACATTAACTACACAGTAACTACACACTAAGTACACAGTAACTACACACTAAGTACACAGTAACTACACACTAACTACACAGTAACTACACACTAACTACACANGCCCTACACCTTGTGAATGGTACTGTGACAAGCCGATACTACCTGAATAACATCATTAATCCAGTCATTGTGCCTCTGCATGAGCGACACAGGCCTGATTTCATCTTCATGGACGACAATCGAGGTCGCATCATCAGGGAACGGCTGCTGGAGGCTGGGGTACCTCAAATGAAGTGGCCTGCACTTTCTCCATACCTGAATCCCATAGAAAACCTCTGGGATCAGCTGAGTCGTCGTGTAGAGGGTCGTAACCCCGCACCCCAGAACCTCAGTGACCTGAGGGCAGCCCTTCAAGAAGAGTGGGATGCCTCAGCAGACAATAAGTCAACTTGTGAACAGCATGAGACGTCGTTGTCAAGCTGTAACTGATGCTCAGGGACACATGACAAGTTATTGAGACATTGACATTTTTTGTTGTGGTATACCCACCACTGTTGTTAGCTTTTGTTTCAATAAATTGTTTGAGATGAAGAAATTACCATTGCATGCTTCTACTTAAATGCCCTACTTTCATGATATAATATCACTGTAGCATGAACTTTTTACATTTTCCATAAATTTCATCCGAAAGTCAAATGTCCCTAACTTTTTGTGAGTAGTGTATGTTCACATTAACACTTTATATAGATTTCTAATTAAACCTGGAAGTTTCAGGTTTACACTGAGGCCATCAGATTTACAGACTGTTAGAGACAGGTGACCTCTATACGGCATCATCACCTGTAGGAACACTTTGGGAAGATGTTGGATCCAGGATGTGTTTAGCCTAGCTTAGCACAAAGACTGGAAGCAGGGGGAAGCTGTTAGCCTAGCTCCATCAAAAGAGAAAAAAATCCACCTCCAGCAACAAGGGTTAGGGGTCTTTGTGCTAAGCTAGGCTAAACAAAACATAGAAAATGTCTGTTTCTCATTCTGTTTTCATAACCAGCAGAACTCCCCTTCAGAATCTGGTGATTTTGTTTCTTTTTGTGCGTTTTGAGAAAACATGTTTTATGAAACACTTTGATGTTTTGGTAAATTTGACTTGTGTGGTATAAGCCAAACATATTTCATATATTTAATCAAATCTAAACTTTTACATGGAGATCAACAGCGACCAACTCAAGGTTTAGTTTAGTGGAAACACACTGTAGATTTTGGGCTTTGATGGACCTAAGCTAACAGTTTCCCCCTGCTTCCAGTCTTTATGCTAAGCTAGGCTAAACATCTTTTGGACCTACCTTTGTATTGAGAAATTAAACTGCTGTCCATCTTCTGATGTGACTGCACCGTTGAACCGAATTAAAGTGGTTGTCATGAATAAAAGCAGACAGGAAGTGGGTGAGCTGTGGAGGCTGTTGGTCTCTGGTCTGTTGTAGAGGAGAGCAGCAAGTTCCCACGAATGAAAGACGACTTATCTGGGAGTTAAAATGATGATCTGAGGTCAGCTCTGAAAGGAGGCGAAGCGGCGATAAAGAGCCGCTGCTCATTAGTTTAGATAACACTGACAGGGGCCGGCGGGGGCCGACATGCAGACTTCAAACTGAGAGGTTTTTAACAGCCGTTATGTTATGACTGTGACCTCTGACCTCTGAAGCTAACTGTTTCCAAACTCTGTTAAATCTTCAGCGACACTGAAGCTCAGTCCTGTTTTATTGTTTCACAAACAGAAGAGACGTCACTCCCTCATCAGTGCAGTCATGTTATCTTCATGTGTGACATTAATGATAAACAGGTTATTTTGTTACTTGGTTTGTTTCCGAGTTTTAATGGTTTTACCAGGTGGTTTTTTTTGGGTCTGATCCAAATATGTGAGTTTGTAACCAAATCTTCAGTTTTACATGTTTTACACATTTTTTCAGATTTGTGTTTTTGGTCTTATTTAAATTTCTTGGTTTGTGTCCCAATTTTTGTGTTTTTACCCAAATTTTCCAGATGGGTCAGATCTTGACCAGTCGTAGAGTGACTGCATTTTTTTCTAGGCTGTACCTAAATCTTTGTGTCAGGTTTAACCAAATTTTCATATTTTAACCGAATTTTGGATTAGTACTTTTTCTAGTTGGATGTCACCCATTTTTATATATTTAACACGGATATTTTAAGGTTTCTGCTGAAGTTTTGAGGGATTTTCACAAAAAGATGACATGTCAGATTTCACCCAAAGTTTTGAAAATTTCAGACAAAAATATTGAAAAATATTTTGAGTTTTTACTTAAATTCTGACCAATGGTTTGGGCAGATTTTCAGATCCATAGCCAAATCTTTGTTTCTGGTTTTACCCGAGCTTTGGGGTTTATTTCCAATTTTTTTCCTACTAGAATTATTGGCATTTTATCACCAGTTTTCAGGATGTTTTCTTCCTAATAAGCGGCTTTGTACACTTCGCATGTTTTCACCCAAATTTTCAGGTCAGGTTTTAACCTTTTTTTCACAAGACTTTTTTCCGTTTCAAACCAATTTTTGTGGGATTTTCACCAAATTCTCAGGTATGATCTTTGTGTCCATTTTTTAAACCAATTTTGGAGTTTTATAATTGAAGTTTCAACATTTTACCAGCATTTAAGCTGGTTGGGTTTTTCTTTTATGCTCCACTGAACAAAGACTTTCAGTCAGAGTTTTATATTTCATTCATGAAAACGAGTCCATTTTAATATATTATTTATTTACCATATTCAAGTTCTAACCACATTTCCAGTTTTGTACCAAACTGATAAGTAAGGTCTTAATTTTTCGGTGTGTCTGTGAATTTTTGTGTTTTTTTTCTGCTTTGTGTCTGAATTTATGTGTCGTGTCAAGTCTTATCTGAAATTTTAGGTTGTGTGTCAGAAGTTTAGTGTTTCTACCCACAATGTTTTGGGTTTCTACCTATTTCACCAGACACTGTTTTGGGTTTGGGTGTCCTTGATTTTTTTTTCAGGTCTTTTACCCAAATCTTCCTGTTAATAAAAGAATAAAAGAAAAGAATAAAAGAAATCTTGAGCTTTTTAATCAAATATTGGGGAATTTCACCAAAACTTTCAGGTGTGTAACCAAATTCTTCCATAAGGTTTTACCAGAATATTCAAGAAACCAGAAGTGTCAGACATAAACACACATTTGAAACAGTAATGACCTTAAAGCACCGTCACGTTTTATTGTTTTAAAACCAGAAGAGCTCTCATTGGCTGAATACATCATGTTAAATGTGAAAGGACCTACACTTCTTTCCCAGCATGCCACAGATTTAATTAATTCATCAATGTAGACTTTCTTCATCACCATCTGATTATGAAACGCTTCATTAGGACGTGATGTAATCAAAAACAAACAGCAATAAAACAACAACATTAAGCCGCGAGACAACAAGAACAGAATCTGATTAGATGTAAACCGTAAGTTAATTAACAAACTGTTAATTGAAAACAAGGTTTGTAATAGTGAAATTAGCAGCATAAACAGCTTTTTTCCCTCCTGCGTATGAATAATGCACAATCAGTTGTTCCTATTAGTGATTCTTCTCATCTGGAGTTAATTTCATTATGTAAATGAGCTCCAGGCCTCGTCGAACCTCCACTTTGATCCGTCCTAATTGTCTCGATCATCAAAGACAGAGTCGCTGCTCGCTGGGAATAAATCTACACTCCTTCTTCCTCTTCTGCTCTCCTGGAATCATATGCAAATACAGTGAGCTGATCACAGTTTGATGTGTGTCGGTATGTTCAGCTGGATGCATATTCATCTCTTCATCTCAGAGTCTGCAGGACGACTGACAGAGAGGCTGATTTCAGATCTGCTCGTTATTGTGATGTGTTCAAATACATCGCGTTCAACGTCCATTATCCATCCATCCATCCATCCATCATCAAACCATCCATTCATCCATCCATCATCACCAATCCATCCATCCATCATCAAACCATCCATCCATCCATCCATCATCCATCCATCACCAATCCATCCATCCATCATCAAACCGTCCATCCATCCATCCATCATCCATCCATCACCAATCCATCTATCCATCATCCATCCATCATCAAACCATCCATCATCCATCCATCACCAATCCATCCATCCATCATCAAACCATCATCCATCCATCACCAATCCATCTATCCATCATCCATCCATAATCCATCCATCCATCCATCTATCATTCATCCATCCATCCATCCATCCATCCATCATCCCTCCATCTATCCATCCATCCATCATCCATCCATCATCAAACCATCCATCCATCCATCCGTCATCCATCCATCAACAGTGGCTTTTTACAGCTTTTTTCTCTGAAAATGACACAGTTATTTATATAGTTATTTCTAAAATATACGTTATAGATGCTTTAATGTTCTTATCGACCGTAAAGCAAAGAAACAGCAGCTCATTATTCCACAATATGACAGATTAGTTGTGACAAAAAGAGACTTAAATTACTCAGTGAGTGGTGAAATATTTTTATTATATAAAAAATAATATATAATAATAATATATAATACTGTTTAGTTTAAGTCTCTCTCTTCAAATACTGAGTAGAAGTATAAAGTAACATAAAATGGAAATACTCAAGTAAAGTACCTTGAATTTGTACTTAACTACAGTACTGGAGTAAATGTACTTAGTTACTTTCCACCACTGTTGGCTCTGTGTTCAAGTGTTTGTGTGTTTGTGTGTGTGTATATTTGTGAGTATATTTGTATGTGTGTATTTGTGTGTGTGTCTGTGTTTGTATGTGTGTGTATGTGTATTTGTGTTTGTGTGTGTGTTTGTATGTGTGTATATTTGTGTGTATATTTGTGTGTGTGTGTTTCCTGTGGTGTCAGATGTCTTTTCCAGCTGAACGTCTGACTCTCGGGGGGAACGTTGCCCCAATTTCCTAATCTGATTTCGAAGCAGCTCGTCTGTCTGAATGCTTTCGCTTTTAATTTCACCGTTTGTTGCAGAAATCACCTTCGAAAGGAAGAAAAAAAACTCCGCTGCTGTGAGGAAAAATAAAATGAAAATAAAACAAACCTGGAACCCCCAACAGACACATTTCATGTTTATTTAATATTTCATCAGTTCTCATTTGTTTGTTGATATTTTTGTTTGTCTCAAGATGAAAACCTTGTATCACCACAATGTGAAGTTCCCAGGAAACAATAAAAACCTTGGTTTTTTT
>NTHP01001091.1:44280-54323 GCA_003416845.1 Oplegnathus fasciatus | reverse complement strand
GGTCCTTCATGTGATATACTGTTGAACCATAGAAGAAGAAGAATTTCAGGGTTTAAATGAAATAATGTGAACACACAGTACCCCAACATTAAAGCTAACACTTTGCTTCAGGGTGGAATTTTGATTTCACCTTTATTGATCCCCAGCGGGGAAATTCAGTTGTTGTAGCAGCACAATGACAGAAATCAGTACAGATAAGTAAAGAGTTTAGAGGTAAAAGAGTAAATAACAGAGGTAAATAAAAACTAGAATACAAAAAGAATACAACACAGAAACTATACACAAGCATTTGGAAACAAAGACTACAAAGTAAAGTGACATTGGTGTGATTAATAACAGCAGAATCAACATGTCTGTGATAATGGAACCTGTTTGTCTTTATTAATATATTAATATAGAGATGTAATAGAAGTACAATATAGAATATGAAACATGTAAACATGATGTAGTATAATAGGATATAGTATGAGATATGAGATATAGTATAAGGTGAAATTAAGTGATATAGTATAACATTATATAGTATAGTGCAGCAATATAACATTGTATAGTATGAGTATATAGTACAGCAATCTAACATATGGTAGTATAGTTATATTATAACATAGTATAAATAAACATAGTATATGCTAGAGCAATATAACATAGTATGATATAATATAATACCAATATAATAAGGAATAGTGCAGTGTAATATATAACAAATATATTAATAAGATTGAGAGGGGTTTCCAGGATGTACAGTGTATATATACAGTGTGCCGACACAGATTATGATCAGGTTTTGGAGGATTTCAGACTTGAATCAGTGCTATAATTTTAAAAACCTTTAGATAGGTAGATAAATAGATATTAGTGCTTTATTAATGCCAAAGGGACATTACACTGTTACAGCAGCCAGATCACATATAACATTATGTATTATAATAACAACAACAAAAACAACAACAATCACAAACAACATGAAGACACCTGGAGGGAGATAAGAAATAAAAAAAACATAAATAAGTCAAATCTTAACTACAAACTGAAGTCAAAGTTAAAAACTGAATATAAATATACCAACAGTGATGGTGCTGTAACACTCTGTAATACTAATATTGTGCAGGGTCAGTACAGTCTGGTAGAAACTGTGTATTGTCTTGGTGTACAGGTGTGTTATTTACAGGTACACACACATATATATGTAATGTGGTTTTGGCATGAAAGAGTGAGTGAACAGTAAACATTAGTGAATGAACTCTCTCTGGTTGTCATGGAAACGTGTTAGAAGTCTCTGCTGGCATGTTTACCATCACGCTTCACCGGCCAATCAGAGAGCATCTTTATATACGTCTGACTCTGTGTGTGTGTGTGTGTGTGTGTGTGTAAAGTTGAAGGTCTGTCAGTTTCATCTTTGTCTCTGTAATTAGAAGGAGCTCAGTAACCATGACAACCAGCTAACGGAGGGATGTATTGTTAGTGTGTTGCCATGGAGACGCAGAGAGCGAGGAGAGCAACAGGAGAGAGTTGTTAGATTTTTATTTGAAGGCAGGAGTATATCTGACATCAGCTGAACGTCTGCATGTCGATCACATGTTAGACATGATCATATTTTGATCTGACATCAGCTGACTCCTTCAGTTTATTAAACTGATGTCACAGAGCATCAGAGGTCAAAGTTCAACCTGCAGGAACTGATTTCTAATAAAGTGTCTAACATGATCAATCAGTTTATTTCACATCCAGCAGCAACATGATCCTTCATGTGGAGTCGTGTTTGTGTCACCTGATGAATGTGAGTCCAGTATTCTCTCTCTTTAGCTGCTGAATGCTCCACTATGTTCACCAGCTGCTCTCTGACTGAGTCTGTCTGCTGTTTGCTGCTGAGCAGGTCGTGTGCAGTGGCTTTTTACAGCTTTTATTCTGAAAGCGACACTCTGAGAGCGCTGAGAGTGAAGCAGAACAGATAAACAACGAGCTGAAACTATAAAGCTCCATGAAGCTGAAAGGAGCTGCAGATTCATCTGATGATTCACTACCAGAGACACCAACACCCTGTCACTTTATACATTTATATTTTAACATATTTAGTGTTGTGCAGTATTTTGGGGGAAAATCTGCATGTGTTAAAGGGTCTACTGAAACATACACATTGCCCATAACATAGATAAATAGAGTAGATAGATATACCTTAATAAGGCACAATTATTATTATTATAACAATTATTTTCACATTTGACTGAACGATCAACTATTTTTGTATTAATGGAGTAGAATTTGGTCTCTAAAATGTTCTGATATATTATGATAATCAGTTTGGAGATCATCTGCAAACAAAGTTCATTGAAGAAGAAGAATTACTTCATTAATCCCCTGGGGGAAATTCTACTTTTTCACTCTTAAATCACACACTTTTAGGCCAGAAACACAAACATGCACACAGAGGACCCATAGACATGCAATTGGGGGAGAGATGGTAGAGTGATGGGGCTGCCGTGTAACGGTGCCCCTCGAGCAGTTAGGGGTTTAGTGCCTTGCTCAAGGATACCTCGGCATTTCCCAGAAGGGGGGCTGGTACCTCTCCAGCTACCAGTCCACAATTTATATTGTGTGAAGGCAATACACCTCACATACTGTGTGTTTTCAGCCAGTAGCTGACAGGTGAGAGGTGACGACCTCGTCTACTTCCTCTTTTCCACTCTGCACATTCACAGATTCAGTTCTTTATATATAATGTACATTCTCCAATCAGCAGCCAGGAAATCCAAAGTGTTGAAAGACATCAAACAAAGTGAAGCTCATCTTCACATTTCTGAAGCCGGAAGCAGTAAATGTTCGGTATCAGTCACTGAGAAATGATCATTGATTTCTGTGACTTTCATTGATCTTTTTTGGGACTAGTTTGGGGATGAAAGTCAGACAGGGACAGGGTCTGATGCTGAATCAAGCTTTATTCAAGATGAACATGCAGCACAACAAAAGCTTTCTACCTTTACATTGGTGAAAATCTAAATGACATGAGTGCTGTTAACACTGGTTAAGGCTGGTAGTGGGACGACCGTTTACAAGTTCAGTCCACAGAGTTTGTTCATTTTTATTTAATCAATGTGAAACAAAATAAAATCATGCAAATCTTTGTAGCTCAGCTTTAAACTCCTGCGTTATTAAGTATCGAGAATCTTCCTGTCTCAGTCAGGATTCAGGTTCAGGAGATGTGGGTTCAGGTTCTAATAAATCAGCTGAATCACATCAGACCCCAGAACTCATCTAACCTCTGTTTCTGCTTCTGCTTCTACTTCTGCTTCTGTTTCTACTTCTGTCTTGACCTCTGCTGCTTCCTCCTACACCTCTGTTTCTGCTTCTGCTTCTGCTTCTGCTTCTACTTCTGTCTTGACCTCTGCTGCCTCTGTTGCTCATGCTGCTTCCACTTCCACCTCTGGCTCCACTCCTGCTGCTGCTTCCTCCCTGTGGAGGCACAAAGTCGTTTTTAACACAAACATCTGGAATCCCAACCCGTGAGGAGCAGCTGTGGCACTGAAATTCTGAATTTCGTGGTTTGTAACAGCGGAAAATGTTTTCCAGACCAAGCCCAGAATCTGCGAGGCGTTCCAGTGATTCTTTCAACCTGTCTTCTGAAATAATTCCCCTGTCGTAGACTGTTGTAAACACGAAGGCTTTACTCTGATATAACGTTACCATTTGTCTAATGCCTGAAATGATGCTGAAGTCATTTGTACACTCTTCACATGGAGAGAGGAGAGAGTAGATGAGCAGGAAGTTTCCCTCTCTGTTCCTGGTCAATTGTTCCCCGTATTCCAGAACTCGACGTTCTGCGTGGTCAGGTTCTGCAGGTTTGGCTATGACCACTGTGTTGTCATGGTACACACCACCGTTTCTAACTGTGTCTTTCGCATTTCCTATGCTCTCAAGGACTACATCAAGCCTGTTTTGGTTCTGCTCCAGTGGGATGTTTGCAGCCAGACAGAACTGTCCTCTCATGTTGTACCTGTCGAAGGAGAAAGACAAAACTGTAACACACAACTGAGATTATTTGACACAGAGTGGAAGTTTCCAGCTCACAACAGGGACTCTCCACTGTATGGACCTGTGTTGTATTGTGTTGGAGGCAGAAATCTCAGAGACAGATATTTCCAAACCTGGATACATAAAACCAAAACTACCTGACTGGACAGATTAGAGGGAGGGGAGGTAATGATGTTTTTTTGTTATTTGGGTTAACTGACTAACTAACCCTCCCTGTTTTGGTAAATGACATGAAATGCAGTCACAATGGGAGTCCACTCACTCTGTCCTGATGGCATATACAATATGAGTCAGCCAGTTCACGTCCACAGCAGCCAAACTGGTTCCAGCTGAAAGCAGGAACACCAGTATCATCGAGGACAGGAGATTCATCTGTACAGCAGGCAGAGTTCAAAACAGGACAACAGCATCACAGAGTGGATGAAGCATAATTACAGCAGCAACAGTCTAAAGTGCTGCCAGCGTCCATTAGAGGCATCAGAGTTCATTACAGCCAAAATATGAACAAACGACATCCTGATGATTTATCTCTTCTTACAGTCTGAACTTAAGTGGAGCTAAAAATGTCCGCGACAGGAGTTAAACTACAGGTGTTAAACTACAGGAGTTAAACTACAAGTGTTAACCTACAGGAGTTAAACTACAGGTGTTAATCTACAAGTATTAAACTACAAGTGTTAAACTACAAGTGTTAAACTACAGGCGTTAAACTACAAGTGTTAACCTACAAGTGTCAAACTACAGGCGTTAAACTACAGGTGTTAATCTACAAGTATTAAACTACAAGTGTTAAACTACAGATGTTAAACTACAGGCGTTAAACTACAGACGTTAAACTACAAGTATTAAACTACAAGTGTTAAACTACAGGTGTTAACCTACAGGAGTTAACCTACAGGACTTAAACTACAGGAGGTAACTTACAGGTGTTAAACCACAGGCGTTAACCTACAGGAGTTAAACTACAGGCGTTAAACTACAGGTGTTAAACTACAGATGTTAAACTACAGACGTTAAACTACAAGTGTTAAACTACAGGTGTTAACCTACAGGTGTTAACCTACAGGACTTAAACTACAGGAGGTAACTTACAGGTGTTAAACCACAGGTGTTAACCTACAGGAGTTAAACTACAGGTGTTAATCTACAGAGTTAAACTACAGGCGTTAACCTACAGAGTTAAACTACAGGCGTTAACCTACAGGAGTTAAACTACAGGCGTTAAACTACAGGTGTTAACCTACAGAGTTAAACTACAGGCATTAACCTACAAGTTAAACTACAGGCATTAACCTACAGGAGTTAAACTACGGGCGTTAAACTACAGGTGTTAATCTACAAGTATTAAACTGCAGGTGTTAAACTACAGGCGTTAACCTACAGAGTTAAACTACAGGCGTTAACCTACAGGAATTAAACTACAGGCGTTAACCTACAGGAGTTAAACTACAGGCGTGGAACTACAGGAGTTGGTGTTCAATGTGAACTCTAACAGCTTGTAGTCATTGGTTTGTCTGCTGCAGTTGTAAATAGTTTTAAATCCTTTTTGTTGACCTCACAGTTAATCAGTAAACTCCAAGGTCACGAACAATTATCTAAAATGTTTCAAGTTTCTCACCTTCACTGCTGTTTCCAACAATCTGCTCGTCTCGACAAACTGCAACAGAAAAGATGCAAAATCAGAATATTGACTAAATTCAGCTCTGAACAAACTGCTGTTGGGTTTGTTTTTTTACCTGCTCAGGTGGAGGGAGGTTTCTGGTGTCTTCTGTTTGTGGAAGTGGAGGTGTTGTCACTGCTTGCAGTAATTCAGGAGGTTTTTATAAAGAGGAGAGGGGGCAGGACAACCAGTCCTCATCTTAAACACAAACTTTAAAAATGAGGAAGAAAGTCTCCATATTGTGCCATATTCAACAATATCTTAATAATAATATGATAAGCCTTTTTTGTTTCTCTGTACAGATGGAGGATGTAGTTTGTTGAGAAAAACAAATGTCCTTGTCACCTGCTTCACATGCAGCATGTTAAAGACATGCATGTCAGCCAATTTTCTCTTTCCTGGTAAATTATTACCCAAAATACTTTATAGTTTCAGAGGTTCTTTTAAGTCAAAAATATACTTCAGGGTTTTCTCAACCTCTTCCCAAAATGGTATCAGTATTGGACACACATCCCCACATCCTCTCCAGCAACTAGTCCCTGCTAAGGGGTAACATTTCCCATTTGTCTTTTACTTTTTTATCTACAATGGTGAGCTTTTGCAATATTTTATAGATTCATATATTTTCTTTAGCTTTATTTCTATTTTGAATCAGGTATTGTTTGAAATCATTTTTGAATTGTCCTCTTCTAAATGTTTCATGAGATAGCTTCTCACCTGTAAATACTTACAGAAATGTTTTTGGTCTGACTCATATTTCCAATGAGTTTATTGTGTGTTTGGTTTACAAACTAAATTCTGAATCCTATAAACTGGTTTAAAAACTATATTCTAAATCCTGTAAACTGGTTTAAAAACTAGATTCTAAATCCTGCAAACTGGTTTAAAAACTAGATTCTAAATCCTGTAAACTGGTTTAAAAACAAGATTCTAAATCATTTAAACTGGTTTAAAAACTAGGTTGTAAATCCCATAAACTGGTTTAAAAACTAGATCTTGTAAACTGGTTTAAGAACTAGATTCTAAATCCTGAAAAGTGGTTTAAAAACTAGATTCTAAATCATTTAAACTGGTTTAAAAACTAGATCCTGTAAACTGGTTTAAGAACTAGATTCTAAATCCTGTAAACTGGTTTAAAAACTAGATTCTAAATCCTATAAACTGGTTTAAAAACTAGACTCTGAATGCTGTAAATTCCACATTAAATGAAATAAGGGGTATTTAAGGATCAGATAATCAGATAAAATGATCAGATAATCATCTGGTCCTTAAATACCCCTTATTTCTTCATTTGTCTGTAAATTCCTTAAAGTTTTAATTTTCACCTGCCTAGAAAAGCAGTTTTATTTAAGGTGATGAAGAGAACAAACTGTGATCAGTGTGATGAAATGTTGAACTTCCTCAGTGTTGAACAGAGATCAGATTAAGACTTCTGCTGTGGGGATGACTGACACTTTTCTCTGAAAACCAGCTGATGTAGTTAAGTGTTTTCATCTCATACATCTGTCAACAAAGGTCAACAAGTCTGAGGCCTAGTTGTAGAGGTCTGGGAGCTAGTTGTAGAGGTCTGGGAACTAGTTGTAGAGGTCTGGGGACTAGTTGCAGAGGTCTGGGAAGTAGTTGTAGAGGTCTGGGGACTAGTTGTAGAGGTCTGGGAGCTAGTTGTAGAGGTCTGGGAGCTAGTTGTAGAGGTTTAGGGACGAGTTGCAGAGGTCTGGGAACTAGTTGTAGAGGTCTGGGAAGTAGTTGTAGAGGTCTGGGGACTAGTTGTAGAGGTCTGGGAGCTAGTTGTAGAGGTCTGGGAGCTAGTTGTAGAGGTTTGAGGACTAGTTGCAGAGGTCTGGGAACTAGTTGTAGAGGTTTAGGGACGAGTTGCAGAGGTCTGGGAACTAGTTGTAGAGGTTTAGGGACTAGTTGCAGAGGTCTGGGAACTAGTTGTAGAGGTTTAGGGACTAGTTGCAGAGGTCTGGGAACTAGTTGTAGAGGTCTGGGGACTAGTTGTAGAGGTCTGAGGCCTAGTTGTAGAGGTCTGAGGCCTAGTTGTAGAGGTCTGGAGACTAGTTGTAGAGGTCTGGGGAATAGTTGCAGAGGTCTGAGGACTAGTAAACTGGTTTAAAAACTAGATTTTAAATCCTGTAAATTGGTTTAAAAACTAGATTCTGAATCCTGTGAACTGGTTTAAAAACCAGATTCTAAATCCTGTAAACTGGTTTAAAAACTAGATTCTGATGCTGTAAATTCTACATTAAATGAATTAAGGAGTATTTAAGGATCAGATAATCATCTGGTCCTTAAATACCCCTTATTTCTTCATTTTTCTGTAAACTCCTGAAAGTCTTAATTTGTACCTGCCTAGAAAAGCAGTTTTTATTTAAGGTGATGAAGAGAACAACTCAACTCAACTCAACTCAACTTTATTTATATAGCACCTTTCATACATGCTGCCCAAAGTGCTTCAAATAGCAAATTTGAAGCAAGACAGACAAAAAATAAAAACAATCAAAACAGAGTACTAAGCAACAATAAATACAATTTTGCAAGACTACAAATTACAACAATTTAACAATAAAATGTTGAAAATCAATAAATAAAAGTCCATAAAATGAAGTAAAATAAACACCAGGGATAACAAAAATGTAAAAACTAATGATTAAAACTACTAAGAAAACAATTAACATTAACATGACAACATTACTCTCAATTAAAAGCCAGATTAAAAAGACAGGTCTTTAATTTCCTTTTAAAAATACAGAGAGAGCCATTCTAATATCCAGAGGCAGTGAATTCCACAGTTTAGGGGCATAAAAACAGAAAGCACTTTCACTGGTATTTTTATGGGACACATAAGGAACATTTAAAAGAAAAGCTGCTGAGGACCTTAGTGATATGGCTGGAATATAAAAAGAAAGAAAATGTCTGATGTATGGAGGAGCAAGGTTATTTAAAGCTTTATAAACAAGTAAAAGAACTTTAAAATCAATTCTAAAAGATACAGGCGGCCCGTGCAGTGTCCTAAGCAGAGGGGTAATGTGATCCATTTTCTGTGTTTTTGTTAAGATTCTGGCTGCAGCATTCTGAACTAGCTGTAGTTTTCTTATAGACTTTCACCAGATTGGAGCTTTTCTAAAATGCCGTTGTTGGATAGGTGAACAAGTAAAAAGTTTACCAAGGAAATGTAGATTAGAAATGGGTCTGTAATTGTTTGGCTCAGAGTGATCTGAATTGGATTTCTTGAGGAGAGGTTTTACCACTGAAGTCTTGAAAGCTGTGGGGAAGATGCCTGAATTAAGAGAGGAGTTTATTATACTTGTTGTTGCTTGGGAGAGACTTTGGAAGCAGGATATAAACAGTTTGTTTGGGATTGGGTATAAAACACACGTGGCAGACTTCATCCTGCTAACTACTTTACTGATGGCATCTTTCTGACATCATTTCAAAGGATGACATCATAGATGGGGACCCGTGGGCAGGGAGATCCCAGGGAGTTTGAGTGTCTGCATTTACAATGCTGCCTCTAATAGAAACTATTTTTTCTTTAAAAAATGAAGCAACATCTTCGCATTTCAGAGTTGAGCAGTTATTATGAAGACTGAGAGCAGGTGATGGATTTAAAAGACTGTAAATTGAGGAAAAAAGCATTTTGGGATTATTTTGGTTTTGTGAAATAATCTTTGAAAAATGGGCTTGTCTTTCTTTCCTGACTGCATTATTGTAAATTTTAACTTGGCCTTTAAAGGTGTCGAAGTGAACATGTAGTTTGCTTTTCTTCTCCATCGTCTCTCAGCTTTTCGACAGTTTCTTTTCAGCTGACAAATTGCATCTGTTCTCCATGGTGATTTACAGATTAAAGACTTTTTTTTGGTTTGTGCAGGCGCAACCGTATCCAGGAAATAATCTTAATTGATCATTAAAGTCATCAACAAGGTCATCAACTAAGCCAGTGGTGGATGGAGGAAAGGTATTCACCAAATTTGAAAATCTGTCAATAACTTCATTGTTAATATTACGCTTCATAACAACAGTCTCTGGACAGTCATTTGATGTAGAAAGAGTGCTATTAAAAAAGACACAAAAATGATCAGAAACAGGGACCTTGGCAATGGATGAAATGTTGACATCCATACCCCTAGTAACAGCTAAATCCAGTGTATTTTCATGAATGTGGGTGGCACTCTCTACATGCTGGACAAGATTGAGACAAGCAACAAGATCCAAGAAATCCAAAGCCCTTGAATCAGTGTAGTCGCTGACATGAAAATTAAAATCACCAAGTAAAATGATTTTATCATGACTGGTAAGAACAATGGACATAAAATCATAAAATTCAGATAAGAAGTTGCTGTCATGTTTGGGGGGG
>NTHP01001091.1:0-18923 GCA_003416845.1 Oplegnathus fasciatus | reverse complement strand
CTCTCTCTCTCTCTCCCTCCCTGTCTCTCTCTCTCCCTGCCTGTCTCTCTCTCAGGTTTCTATGAGTTGAGTGACGGGGCGTCCGGCTCTCTCTCTAACTCGTCTAACTCGGTCTTCAGTGAGTGTTTCTGCTCGATGGCGGACGCTGATGGACGCCTCCCGCCTGCAGGTACAGAACCAATACAGAACCGATCAACCCATTCATTGATTAGACGATCAGCAGGGGAGAGGGAAGATAGGAGGAGGATGATTTTTATTGAGAGGTGATAAGTGATCATATTGAGTTACAGTCTGCAGCAGAATTGATCATTAATAAGATTTGTGTCACTTTAATATGAGAGAAAAGTTTACATGTCGGCTGCTGGTTCAGGAAGCTCTCGCTGTAAAGTCCTCAGACTCCTTCTCCACCTCCTCCTCCACCTCCTTCTCCCACTCCACCTGGTAGTCTTTTAGTATTTTTTGTTTGTTTGGATGTGAGGAAACATCTGGAAGCTGTTTCTCTGCTGAAAGCTCAAACTGTCACACCTCTGATAATATAACTCAAACACACACACACACACACGCACACACACACAGATGGGACAGTTGGGAGATGACGTACCAGCCCCCCCCCACACACACACACACACACACACACACCGTCTGCTCTGATTGGTCCCCTCACTCAGCATTAAAACATCATGACCTTTAACCTGCTCGCTTCAGTTCTCTGCAGGAAGATTTCTTTAACTTCCAGCTGATGATGTAATGAGACTCTGTTCATAGTTGGCACTAAAACATCTGTCTTGGATGATCTGATAATAAGTGTGAACACACCTACAACACACTGAGGACACACTGAGGACACACTGAGGACACGCTGGCCCTGATATGATCATATTTGTAGAGTGACTGAAGGCATTTGGAACAGCAAACACATTTTAAGGAAACTTAATGCTCATTGTTCATAGAAACTCATATTTTCTATGAACACAAAGAGGAAGTGTTATAAATGTTGATACTGAACGTTTCAGTAAAATGTTCACTGACAACAAGTTTTATTTGTTTTCCACCAAAATATCTGATCACGCAAAACTCATGAAACTGGGCGGATGTGAACTGATACATTTTCATGCGTTTTCTGTGCTCACAAAGTATTGTAGATCATATCGTAGAATACGGAGAGTAAACTCCAGGACGATGGTTCATGTATTCAGAAAGACTTGAATGTGGAATGAGAAACTATTAAATTACAGAAGCTAGACAGGAAGTGACGTCATGACTTCAGCTTCAGTTCTACTTTTTTGGCATTTTTTTTGCCATCATTAGACATTTGACAATAAACAAAGGTCTCCAGCCAGACTGGTCATGGTGTGGTTCATGGTCAGCATCTTAAACCTTCAGGCTGACAGATCAGGTCTCAGTGTGATTCTGAATGAGATCTTTTTACTTCTGGAACAGAACCTGGAAGTTCTGGTTTCACTTTGACTCGCCTAGAAATGCTGCTGGTTCTGATTGATGCCTCCCTTCTGAATTGGACAGTTGTTCAGTAGGTTAGCTAGCTGTTGGAGAACTGTTGGTGTCTCACCATCTTTTATCTTTGTGCCCTGTTAGCTGATGTTGGATCACTGTTAGCCTACCCTTGTTATTGCTACATTAGTTTTGCGCCATGTTAGCCTCTCTGGTAGCACTGACACACCAATGTTAACTGCTTATTGTTTTAGCTGACATTTGCAAACTTGTGAGCCAAAACTTCGGAATAAATTGTGCTTGAAATCCTGAGCAGCCCCCACAGTGTATTTCTACACCCCTACCCCCAAACCTCCTCTCTCACTGAATCTTCAGCTATGTTCTGACTTATAATTTTCATTTCATATCCAGGAGCAGTGGTGAACATGAAGAGTTAACATTTCACAGCACACTGTCTCCACAGGAAAGAATTTTCCACTTACTAATGCTTGTACGCTCCCTCCACAGCCGATCCAAACAGGGTCATTACCACATTGAACAGACCATTTCATCAGAACTGCACTGCTAAGAAACAGTTTCCTGTCAGCTGCTGACATTAGGAAACACTGCAACATGAAATAAAGTTAGATCCATTTAGACTGTTTATGTTTGAAGCTGTGAAATGTTGAGCAGTGTGGTTTACAGCAGCTCTGCACACACTCACTGTCATGCAGAAGTCATCCAAAGACTGCAGCTATGTCTGGCTCTGTTTCACAATGTGATATTCTCTCTCTCTGTCTCCCTTCAGATGAGCTGCCCAGCTGTTTGGAGTGTGATGGTTTGATTGGAGGACTTTGGGATGACTCATCCTCCTCTGGTACAGTCCGCCGCTCGCTCTCGGCTCCTCACCCACCCACCCTTGACCCCGTCTCCTCAGTGGCCTCCTGTGACTCCCAATCTAAGTACCACTGCGACCTGGTGGCCCGAAACGGCAGCGATGTGTACCGTTACCCAAGCCCGCTGCATGCCGTGGCTGTCCAGAGCCCCGTCTTCCTGCAGATGTTGGGTCACGGCAGTCACAACAGAGACGAAGGGCTTATAAAAAGCGTTGAAGCTGGTGTTGAAGGACTGAAACCAGAATCTTCCCCTCTTTCCACTTCTGTTTCAGCTCCTCTTGTATCTCAGAGCTCCTCTTGGCCGGCCCCCTCTTCTTCTTCCTCCCAAACTCCTTCCCATAAGCGACTGGACAGCTACATCTACAGTCTGCTGCAGCGGAGGGCGCTGCCCGTCAGGACTAGCAGACCCAGGACCAGCATCAGCACTGACCCGTCAAAGAGCATCCTGAGGCAGGCTAGTCTGTGTGTGAGGCAGGTGTCTGGGTCCAGTTTAGGAACTCTGAGGGGGTCTGAACTGAAACCCTCCTGGCTGGCTGGTGGAGCATCAGCAGAGGGTGCTGCCACCTCGTCTCCCCAGAGGCAGTGGTCTGTGGAAAGTAAATTTGAGGAGCAGGAGACCCCAAATGTTTTCCCTGATGACAGCATTGACATGATACAAAATGGTTTCAAGATTAACAACAGTGACTTGGCACAAAGCCAGAACAGCTCTCCTCTTTGTAATGGCATCCAAAATGGCTCCTCTGTCACTAACAAGGACATTAATACAAGCACTAACAGTCTGCTGAAAAAGAAAAGCCAAAAGCTTCTTCCTCCATCAGCAGTGTCCACAGGTACTCTGCCTAAAGACTTCAGGGAGCTGGGCAGTCCCAAAGCTAACTCCTCCCCCAAAGAGATCAAGCAGCCATGTTACCCTCCTGACCAGGAACTGCTCCTCAAATCACCACCAGTTGTCAAAACACAATCAGCTACTCCCAAGAACAGCCCTAAGCCTCTTCAAACTAGCCAGACAGAGAAGGTTGATAGGTCAGTGCTGGAGATAGCCAGTCTTGGTTCTTCCTCCCAGAGTCAGGATGAAGCAGGAGGAGAAGTAGGAGGGAGTCACATGGTTAATGCCAAGTACATCCCCGCCCAGCGACAGAGCGTCAAACTCCGCAAGGGTGGCAGCAAGAATGTCAGGACTGTCAAGGTGAAGACCACCATGACGATGAAGACGAGTCGGACCTATGAACACAAAGAGCCTACGTCAGAGAAAAGAGGTGATAAATCCCACCACAGGTCCGGTTCTAAAAAGTCCCGGCTATTGGAAGATGGAGGCTCCATCCACATTAAAGTCTCCAAGAGAACAGCAGGGGGTGGTGGTGCGCATGGGGTGTCCTCCTCCAGAATCAAACGCCTTCCTGCATCCATCCCAGAAGGCCGAGTTCTGGACAAACACACCACATCAACACTAAGCAGTGTGCGGTCGGGTGCATCCAGGCAACATCACCATGGAAACAGTGGTAACTACCACCATCATGGTCACCACCATCATCATCATCACCACGGACGCGACCAGGTCGTGGTCGTTGCCAAACCGAAGTACAAACGAAATGATTACCGGCGGTTACGTGCGATCACGGAGGTACCATACGATGAGGCATTCAGGCGTGCTCAGCGGCGGCAGAGAAAGGAGCTGTTGAGCCATTCTGCAACCAATGTGTACCCCCCCTCTGATGGGCAGTTGAGCAGTCCATACTCCTATGTGGCAGGAAGTGACTCGGAGTATTCAGCAGAGTGTGCGTCGCTCTTTCACTCTACCATCGTGGACACCAGCGAGGACGAGAGGTCCAACTACACCACAAACTGCTTTGGAGACAGTGAGTCCAGTGAGGAGGAGTATGTGGAGGAGAGCACCACCACGAGTGATACTGAGGAGAGTGGAGGAGGTGGGGCTGGGGGTGGGACAGGTGGGATGGACAGGGGGTGGAGCCAGTTAGGTCCAGCTGGGTCCAGGGTGGCAGGGCAGGAAATGACTCCAGCTCAGGCAAAGGCCTTCGTCAAGATCAAGGCCTCTCACAACCTGAAGAAGAAGATCCTGAGATTCAGGTCAGGTTCTCTCAAACTCATGACCACCGTGTGACTCAGCAGGAGGTGGGAAGATGCCCTGCCAAACTGGACCGGAGCCATATTTGTTGGGGTGCCTTACCCATGCACTTCTAGTGTACCTGAACCGAACCCAACTGTGAACCACACCTAATGGAAAAGCAGACAGTACGGTCAAGGTCAGGTACACTTATGGAGTGGAAACAACACTTTTCTACACTGACATTTAAACCAACCCCAAGCATCTTTAGCCTGAGAGACAAAACTAAACCAGTCATCCATCTTCGTAAAAGCATGTGTGACATTTTTCCAGGCTGACCCCCGACAAGAAAACAAACAGTCTGAATGGAATTTTTCTTCATTTACTATCTGCTTCGTATGCTGTCGTTTAGTCAGGTACATTTGACGTCTTCAAACAGCCTTCCGTGTTCACCAGTCGAGTCCATCTGAACGACCCCATGTTGTTGTAGTCATGACTTCAGGAGAGAAATTTGTTGATTGCTCTGATTAGTTGTGACTTACGGAGGTTAACCGCCTCTGTTGACTTCTCTTGTGTTCTTCAGTATGTTTAAATGCTAAAAAGGGATCAAGGAGGAATCTTTTTTAGCACATTTTTGGCGTTTTTGCAACAGTGCTCTCGCAAGTTACGTAAGCTACTTGATTAGGAACCATATCATCTTATGAACCTACTGTGTCTAAATTTACATTCATGTGGATCACGTGGGGTTTTGGTTTTCAACATGGAAATTTAAGGACGCAACTTAAACTTCAAGTGGTTTAAGAAAGCCACGCCACATACCACAGCACTGGATTGTTCACATGGACTCTGTGGGTAAACACGATTTACGCCAAACATTTGAAAGTGTTGTATAGCGTGAACTCATAAGTTCATATTTTCAAACCTAGTTCATGATATCAAACAAATCAACATGGCTGCCCCTAAACAGTAAACGAATATCACTCAATTAAGTTTGCACACTTTTAAAAACACTTTGAAGATTTTCCAAATATCATAAATCAGTGGTTATGTCCGTGTGGATCAAATTGTATCTCTGTGCAAGTTTCTGGTTCTTAAACGCAGTCAATCAAATGAGCATCCAACTTCCTGCATTCAGGATTAATGCGCATTAGATGCTTTTGTGAAACTACTGTTTGTAAAGAGGTGGGTCGGTTTGGAGTTCGGATTCAGCCAATCAAATTGGCCTCCTTCACTTCCCTTTTTCTTTCCTGGCCCAACAAGTGCCTGACGTAAACCTGGCTGTTAGTAAGACCTGAGACAAGAAATCAAGGTCTCAGTCTGCTTCAAAATAAATCTTAGTAGTCTTTGTAGTCTCGAGTCCATGAATCATACAAATGCGGACAACAGAGCACACTTTCAGACAGTCTGTCCTCGAAGACTTTCGTGGTGTTGACTTCAGTTGTTCACATGAAAACAGCTGATAGAAAAGTTCAAACTCCGCCCCCTTTCTCACCTCCACACAGCTGACCAATGACTGCGTAAAGTGGGCATGTTGTCAGAAGAGTTAAGAAGCTGCAATCCAACAAGCAGTTTGAAGCATACTGAGGCCTTTAGTGTTTCTATTGGACTGTGTTCTCTGGTCTTTGGTAGAAGTGGGACTAAGGAAGGTTCTTCAGAGGGTTGTTTAGAAAGTTCTTCAGGTGGTTGCTCAAATGTTTCTTAAGATGTCTCTTAACATCTCCAGAGGGTTCTTTAGAAGGTTGTCCAGAAGGTTCTTCAAATGTTCCTAAGTTGGTTTGAGGGTTTGGGTTGCATCTCGCTGCAGTAATCTCCTTATTTCCTGCACTTTGAGACAAACTGTCAGCAGACAGGAGGGACGGTGTGACCCTGTTAATCTGTTATTTGTATGTAGCCTTGTTTTGTATTTATTATCACCTGAACTTTGCCCTTCGTTGTAGCGCACCGGCACAGCACGCCAAATGTCTGTAAATGCTTCTCTTTTTATTAGACAGTCCTGATTTAAGTTGTTATTTTTTGATGAAAGCTATTTAAAACTTAATATATTTGCTTGGTGCATATTGGATACACACACGGTACTGACTGACAGCTGGTTGAGGGGGATGGTCCTGAGCTGCAGTTTATATAACAACATATGTCTGATGTGTCTTTCTTTATACTTCCACCGCGGTTGCCATAATAACCTATTTATACAGCATTTAGATATTTGGGTGAAAAACAGGTTTTTATCATCACTGTTTGGTGAAAAACTCATTCTCCAGTTTTGGTGATTATCCTGCCCTCAGATGAGTGGAATGATGACCTGTTTCTCTGAGACCATTTTGGATAATGTAAAACAAATTCAGCTGAATTTTTTCTTAGTTTCAAACAAAATGAATGCCTTGGAGATACATGTGGATTTCACTGTTTTTTCAGCCTTTTTTGTGTCAGTATCCTAATATGCTTCTGGTCCTTTATCATATCTGCTACGATGTGAAATAAAGTCACTGAAATGCTGTTGAAACCTCGATTTTAGGTCATCTGGATGTCTAAAAGACAGCAACCAGACATAGCCTGGTTTTAGCCGATACAGCCAGATGTCTTTCCACCTGCAAATCAATGTTCACAGTGTTAGCCTAGCTCAGCACAAAGACTGGAAGCAGAAACTTGAGGGGCAACTGTGGCTCAGGAGGTAGAGTGGGTTGACCATTGATCGCAAGGTTGGTGGTTCGATCCCCACGTTTTCTCCCCCTGCTTCCACTTTATGTGCTAAGCTAGGCTAAACACCTCCTGATAAAACTGATATATCTGACTCTGCCAGTTTTACATTTAAATTTGAGTCTTTGCCCAGACCAGCAGCAGGCAGCAGCTTTATTTGCAGGCTGGAAATAAATTAGCTGGAAGCTCTTTAAACTGATTGTACTCGTCTGTTCTGGTCCAGAGTTGACATGTTCCAGATATAAATAGCCCCCACAAAGCTTTAAAAAGCCACAGAAAGCTTCTTTTCAGCTGTCACGTGTCTTTCTGTTGAGAGCTATTTTGAGTTTCTAATGACTTTGTGATTTTCTCTGGAAACACTTTAAATGTAATACTTCAGAGTGTTTAACAGCCAAAAACCTTCAACCAAAAGTAAAACTTGACTCCTCCTGAGGTTTCTGCTTCACTTTACTCTTGTAAATGATCATATATGCAACTGTAAATGACTGTTACTGATGTCTGTGTGCCAATACTGGTGCTTAACCTTTTTATGCTTCATTAAATGTGGACTGTAACGTTTGCCTTTCATTGTTCTGGGTTCATCTGTTTCCTTTGACCTCGAATCCTGAATCCTGAGTCCTGACAGCCTGGAGCTGGAGGGTTTGGTCCCAGTTGGCATCCAGTAATAACCCGTCTCCCTGCTGCTCAGCCCGATCACAAGATATTTAGACTGTGTTTGTGTGTTAAGCTGCTTCACACACTCCTGACTGTGACCTCTGTATGAAATCTTTATCTGCATATTTCTCTCAGCTCACAGAGTCACTGCAAATCCTTTATCCACACCAGCAGGGAGGCTCAACCAGTCTGAGAGTCTCCAGCCCTGCTAGCTGCTCCGTGAGGCATGCTAACATCAGCATGCTAACATGCTCACAGTGACATGTTCAGCAGCTCTAATGTTTCTCATGTGAATTATTTAAACAGTTCGCACCATCGCAGCCAAACACACACACAGAAACCACAAACATTACACACAACATGATGATGACTGTATTCACTTTTGATTAGAGAGCTGATGGGGATGTCGGGTTCTGCAGGTATTTGGTCATAAACCAAAGTACTGGACTGGCTCAGGGTCATCAGCCGGGGTCCAGTCTGATCGCGGTCTCACAGTGTCTCAGATCTTCTTCTGTCTTTTCACATTGTGTTGTCTTGTTGCTTCTTGTTTTTCTCATTGCACCTTGTTTTGTTTCTTTACGACCACGTTGCATCTTGTGTCTTTTCATATCACTGTGTCTCGTGTCCTGTGTTGTCTTATTATGTCTCGTTGTCTCTCATGTCTTGCTGTCTCTCGCTGTCTCTCGTTGTGTCTCATGTCTCATTGTCTCTTGTTGTCTCTTGATGTCTCTCATATCTCGTTGTCTGTCGCTGTCTCTCGTTGTCTCTCGCTGTCTCGTTGTGTCTCATGTCTCGTTCTCTCTTGCTGTCTCATGTCTTATTGTCTCTCGTTGTGTCTCATGTCTCATTGTCTCTTGTTGTCTCTTGTTGTCTCTTGATGTCTCATCTCTCGTTGTCTCTCGTTGTCTCGTTGTGTCTCGTGTCTCGTTCTCTCTTGCTGTCTCATGTCTCGTCTCTTGTTGTCTCTTGATGTCTCACATCTCGTTGTCTGTCGTTGTGTCTCGTTGTGTCTCATGTCTCTTGTTGTCTGTTGTTGTCTCTTGATGTCTCTCATATCTCGTTGTCTGTCGTTGTGTCTCTGCGGTCTGCAGCTGCAGTAAACTTGGAGGGTTTTTAACATGTTTTATGGTTCGCTTTGTTTTTGGAGAGACGACTGTTGGCTGTAATTAGTGCGACCACAAATCATCATGTTGATGTTCAGATGGTTCAGAGAGAGTTCAGCTCAAGGCACACACACACACACACACACACACACACACACACTGATCCTCCACCAGATGAGTTTGTGGATTTTAAGTGAAAGTTGAAGAATTTGATCTGCTGCTCTGATCAGATTCGTCTGATCTGAGACAAACAAACCTGACACACTAAATGTGGAGACAGAATCTCATCAAACGTCATCAAACATCTGGAGAACGGAGGACATCAGGTCAGTGTGACGCTGGTTTGTCTCCAGCTTATTTCTGTGTGTCACCATCATGAATATAAAGTAACTGATAACAAGGTGATCTATGTGTTCTCTGAGGGGAAGTGCTGACGCAGTGTGTGTGTGTGTGTGTGTGTGTGTGTGTGTGTGTGTGTGTTCATCCATTTCACTGAGACATGCTGCTGCTGCACAGTCCAGCATCGTATAAATACCGCAGAGCACACGCCAGGAGGACGGGATGAACTCAGCAGTGTTAAAGGAAAGCTCCACATTTTCTCGTTCTTTCTAAGAGACGTTCAGATATTTAAATCACACACAGTGTGTAAAAAACACCTTTTCTGCCCAACATTCGCTTGTTTGTGTCTGTCTGGATTTGAAAGTTTGGTTCAGCTGAACTCTCTGGCCCCGCCCTCACTGTGATATCATAGACGTCGTACATGATCGAGATTTGTTCCTCTACAGTGTCAGTAAACGCAACACTTGAACCGCTGATAACTGCTGCATTCAGGGCATAACAAAATAAAGATAAACAGCTAGCCTGGCTCTGTTTCTATTAACATGTTGTATCTAATTTGTTTTATCTGAACAGAACAAAAACTACAGTTTGCAGCTGTAGGGGAAGTTTCTGCTGGGACTATTTCTTGATGAATAACAGTGTCCATTCGCCCAGCACTTCAGACTACAGTGTGGGTTGCCTGGCAACCTCATTATGATGACAACACTCCAGGAGGTCACTGTGCCCGGATGTCGTTGATCTAACCACGTCCTGAGTCCAGACCTGTACTGAACACTCAGACTGATGTCCACCTCAACATCTCTCAAATTACTGAACTGTTCCTTTAAGAAGGAAAAAATCTGACCTCAGAGCAGTATGAGGACACAGAGACACAAATATCACATTTATATGACATGTTACAAATGTGTGTCAGCAGCAAAATACAGACAAATCGATTTGTCTTTATTCTAAATCACAAATATGGTGCACGTCTGTGTATAAATATGTATCAGTGATGTGTCCAGAAACATGACGGGCTTAATGATCTGTACTGTTTTTTAATGATCTTTAAAGCTGGAATAGGCAACGTTGGAGAAACCATCAAGAGTAAACTAGATTTTGAAAGTATCCGACCTATTGATTTTGCTCTACTGATTTGCTGTCAGGATGTAAAGACAATTCCAACAAATATAACAGAAAATAAACTGCCTACCTGAGCTTTAATATTCTTTCATAATCTTTTATTTTTACATTTTTTTGTGTTTAGGTGCAGCGAGACTGCAGGTCAGACCAGAACTGTGTGTGTGTGTGTTGTTTCAGAAGGCCATTAGTCATCGTCTCTCTGATCATTAACATAATGAGAGTCGACAGCTGACAGATCTGCTGATAAGAACAGCATTAACACACAGACAGACAGACAGACAGACAGACAGACGTTGCCGTCCACAGAGTCGTGCTGCTAACCGGCTAAAAAGAAGAAAACTGATCTTTTAAATGGAGAACACAGTAACAGTCGTCAGGTAGCCAGTATATTTCAGGAAGTGAGTTCAAGTGAAAA
Source organism: Oplegnathus fasciatus (assembly GCA_003416845.1). NCBI lineage: Eukaryota > Metazoa > Chordata > Actinopteri > Centrarchiformes > Oplegnathidae > Oplegnathus > Oplegnathus fasciatus. Next base: position 8,210 of record NTHP01001091.1, on the reverse strand, counting down.
TGGCCGTAACACGGTAACGTGAAAACCTTCAGACGATGTCGAACATCAGTGAAGTCTTTGAGTCTTAATATATTTTTAATGAACAGAAAGATCTTTAATGTCAGTCTTAGAAGAAGAGAGGGGTTTCATTCAGACAGAGAGAGTTCTGTTTTCCAGAGGAACCTGAAGGCAGCAGCTCTGCTCTCAAATATTATTTTTCCTTTTTTTTTCAGTTTTTCCATCCGAGCTGCAGGTTTGGCTGCAAGAGGACGACAGACTGACTCTGCAGGGACACACACACGAAAACACACACACACGAAAACACACACATACTGGATCAGGCTGTCAGCTCAGAGGGAACAGAGGAATAAATCACTGCAGTGTTACACACAGGAAACACAGAAAATCCTTGAGAGTGCCCTTAAACACACACACACACATACACACACACACACGCGCACACACACACACACACACACACACACACACACACTCTGAAACACGCACACACTGCAGCCATTTGCTCGCTTCCTTCAACACCTTCAGATACAGTAAATCCCTGCTGCCCTTCACACTCAGCGGCAGCTGTGTGTGTGTGTGTGTGTGTGTGTGTGTGTTTCAGTCTCAGCATTTCCCACCAAACCTGAATGTATGTTTTTAAGAAGAACTGTGGACGGTTTAAGTTCATTTTGAGACTGATNNNNGGCTACCTTCTCACCTCTACTCAGCTGACCAATCACTGCGTGAGGTGGCTGCGATGTCAGATTGTTTCAGACAGAGCCCCCCCTAATCTGAAGTCAGAGAGGTGGTGGGGGGGTTTCTGAAGCTTCCTTCAAAATAAAGACTCTATTCAGTTAAATTTAGTTTCTTCACAGACCTCCCAGCTGTGTGTTTCCTGCAGACAGGCAGTAAACCAGGTTTCTGTAAAACTTGTTCTCAACCGACTGCTCTGGAATCAGATTTCTCCCAAATCCAAAACCATACTTTTGAACCAAGGCCAGCTTGTTTTAAGCGAACAGAAAGAACCTCATTCAGAATCACACTGACATTTGTAATCTCACAAATAACTTTCTCAACAGTGTGTCACATGATTCACCTATCACCCACCTATCAGAGGGCAGATATCAGAGCAGTGAGAGGAGAGAACCTGCTTCAGGTGATGCAAAGGGAAACTGATTGACAGTGAATGATGAAGAATCTGTTTGATCACCTGAATGAACTGAACCAGTCGAGCTCAGCTTTTGTCGGTTAATGCGAGAAGATGACCGACCACGTAGTAGAGTGAAGCGGCGGCAGAAATTTCAGATAACATCTGCATCCTTTGCTTGTTGATTGACAACTGAAGACATTTCTCGTTTCTTTGTCCTGTTAGTAGATTGTACAGCAATAAGACTGTGGTAATTAAAGTGTTTTGATGTAAAGCAAAAGTCTTTGACCCCACATGACTTGTTATTACCTGCTGTACAGAACATCACATCAGATAAAGAAGAACATACAGAGACCCTCATTATATAGTGAACAGTAGAGGACCGACAATAGAGCCTTGTGGGACGCCTTTCTTGAGCTTCAGAGCTCTTGATTTGGAACCACAAGAAACTAGTTCTTCCTGAGAGATCATCAGACTGTTCGTGTGTTCCTGAAAAAAATCGTTTTTCCAGTAAAGTGTTCTGAAGTCTCTCAGCCACCCAGACAGGTTTTATTAAGAGGAACATAAAGCAGACTGAAGAAGAAAAATAAACAGTATTTACTCCAGACGAGTCAGAAAACATCCTTCATGAAGCTTTTAACCTCTGACCCCTCTGACCTCCTGGTGTTCAAACTCACACAATTTTATTTAGACACAAAACGAGAGGCTGATTGTTCACTGCAGCAGATCGACTGCAGGTCGACACGCTGCAGGCTTGAAGAGAAAATAACAACCTGAACACGGCAGACGGCAGGATGTTGGAGCTATTTTCAGGAAATCAATCAGAAACACACAGAGATACTTCAGCTGCTGCAGCTCCAGTGTACCAGCAAGATTTAAAGAAGAAGAAGAAGAAGGAGGAGGAGGAGGAGGTGGACTGGATGAGGAAGAATAAGGAAAAAGACAAGAAGAAAAGAAGGAGAAGAAGAAGACAGGAGGTGATGTCTGGAGGGTTTTTATATCATAGATGAGGATGAGGACGCTGAGATTTCCTGCTCGTAATGCGGACTTTGAAGAGTCCTGGCGAAGGATGAGCTTTACAACCTCTATATCCTTCCACCACATCTGGATCCAGAATCTCAGATCAAATAGATCCAGTTTTATAGATTCAACTCAACTCAAATCAGCGTTTTGTTTCTTTCACTCGTTTCTTTCATTTTTCTCCCTGTCCGTCCCTCCGTCTGTCCTCCGTCCTCTCAGTGACGACACAGATGTTGGACAAAATCACTGTTAAATGTTTCCTGGAAGACAGTTAAGCAATAAAACTAAACTGATGCTATTAAAACTGTACAGATCAAATATCTTATATAATATACAGTATATATATATATATATACACTCCCCTCCAAAAGTATTGGAACAGTGAGGCCAATTCCTGTATTTTTGCTGTAGACTGAAAACATTTGGGTTTGACATCAAAAGATGAATATGAGACAAGAGATCAACATTTCAGCTTTTATTTCCAGGTATTTACATCTGGATCTGATACACAACTTAGAAGATAGCATTATTTGTAACGGAACACCAAATTTTTAGGTGAGCAAAAGTATTGGAACAGATAGACTTAAAATAGATTAAAGTGAATAAGACTTAATATTTAGTTGCAAATCCTTTGCTTGCAATAACTGCATCAAGCCTGTGACCCACTGACATCACCAAACTTTTGCATTCTTCTTTTGTGATGCTTTTCCAGGCTTTCACCGCAGCCTCTTTCAGTTGTTGTTTGTTTTGGGGGGTTACTCCCTTCAGTCTCCTCTTTAGCAGGTAAAATGCATGCTCTATAGGGTTTAAGTCTGGAGATTNTCTTCTTCTTCTTCTTCTTCTTCTTCTGTCTCCTCTGACCATGTTGTTTCTTTTCTCTCCTGAGGTCCTCCAGTGGAAAATTGTCTCAGGAGAGTAAACACCAACGTCAGCAGACATCTGTGAGTGTGTTACTGCTCCTGCAGTGGGATCGTATTTAATACTTACTGATTGAAGTCCATCTGAACACATCACTGATGTGAAATCTAACTGTAGTTCAGTGGAAGAAAACAAAGAGGAACAACGCTGCAGCTTTTCACTGCACATGAGTGAAATTGAGAGTTTGTGAATGATTTGGTCGCACTGACTCATTCCTCTCTTCTTCGTCAGCTTCAGGAGTCACATTCTCCAGTTAAACTTTCATTCATATCAGATCAATAATTTAAATTGATCGGTTTAATATATTTGGATTTCAGTATTTGGACCATAGTGCAATATTAAGTGCAATATTTTAATTTTAATTTGACTTCTTACAGTTTTCTATTTTCCTATTTTATATATTTATCTTAAGAGTCTATGTTTATCTTATATTGTATTTTATACCTGTGTATGCTACTGGACATCCAATTTCCTTGAGGGAGACATCCCAAAAGGATCAATAAAGTGAAGTCTAAGTCTAAGTTATAGCTGGTGAAGTTGTGTCAGATTTAGTATCTTCAGCTGTTATTTGAATGTTAGTGATGTTGGAGGCACTTCATGTAGCAGAAGAGTTTCTGGTGTCACTGCAGGTGTGTGGTGCCGTGCTGCTTCTGTCAGACAGGTGAACACTCCTGTGTGGGCTCAGGTGGTTTTGGTCGTGTTGTCAATGGGCTCCTATCACCTCTGATCTCAGTAATCATGTTTGTCTTCCTCACATTATTCCCCTGTTGCTGATATAAATACTCCAAAGTGTCTCCGACAGAAATCAATATGAAAGAACTTCATGAGAGATGAAGGCCTGTCTGCCACACACACACACACACACACACACACACACACACACACACACACACAGACTGCAGGCTAAAGAGCACAAACACGCCCACACAGCCGCCTACATGATGCTTCACTGTGTAAACATGTTTATTTCTGCAGGATGTGGATAGATGAGATGTGGACCTCACAGGTATAGCAAGAGGCTTTGGTGAAGCGCAGCAACTAATGCCTCCACATGAAGCACATCTTCATCAGAGGAAGAGGAGGCAGCGGTGGTGTCGATGTTTAAAGAGGGTGGACAGGTTCTAGATAATGACATATTACCACAGCACATAGATGTGTATATACAGTACACATACAGATGGTGACAANATATGTATATGTACATATGTATACTGTTATTCTAACTTCACAAAACAATCCAAACTCAAGAGTCCACTTCCAGGCTTTTTCCAGAGCTTTCAACTGTAACACATACTTCTAGTCTAAACTGTGTCTACACTAAAAGTAGATCTAGGATAGGAAACAGTTTCCTGTTACAACTGCTGTGTTTGTTTGTTTGTTTATTTGTTTACGGTCAAATCAGCTTTATTTTTAAACCCAATTTGAATCAGAAGCAGAGAAGAAGAGTTTTAAATACCAGGAGAGTTTGCATGAATCACACACACACACACACACACACACACACACACACACATTAACACACAAACAGTCTGATGTGTATCAGAGGAGGAAATGAAGTCTGCTGATGGAGACGATATCAGTTTCATATTTCAGCTGAAACACAAACATTTTTACTGTCGTCGTCATGGAGACGGACGAGGAAACTTACTCTGTGTGTGTGTGTGTGTGTGACCTTATGCTTGTTTGTGAGGACATTCTGGCTGCCCTGATGTCTTCAAACAGTTTAAAGGTTAGAGTTTGGATGAAGCTCAGAGGTCGAGTTTAGAATCACTGAGGGTCCTCACAAGAATAGTAACAGACTATGTGTGTGTGTGTGTGTGTCCTTAGAGACACAGCTGTGTGTATTCGCCCAACGGCCATGTTGGAAGAGAAGAGGAGGGAGGTTCATTTGTTTTGTCAGACAGAGCAGCCTGCAGCCGGGTGGAGGTGGATGGTGTGTGTGTGTGTGTGTGTGTGAGTGTGTGTGTGTGTGTGTGTGTGTGTGTGTGTGTGTGTGTGTGANCACACTCACACACACACACACACACACACCATCCACCTCCACCCGGCTGCAGGCTGCTCTGTCTGACAAAACAAATGAACCTCCCTCCTCTTCTCTTCCAACATGGCCGTTGGGCGAATACACACAGCTGTGTCTCTAAGGACACACACACACACACACATAGTCTGTTACTATTCTTGTGAGGACCCTCAGTGATTCTAAACTCGACCTCTGAGCTTCATCCAAACTCTAACCTTTAAACTGTTTGAAGACATCAGGGCAGCCAGAATGTCCTCACAAACAAGCATAAGGTCACACACACACACACACACAGAGTAAGTTTCCTCGTCCGTCTCCATGACGACGACAGTAAAAATGTTTGTGTTTCAGCTGAAATATGAAACTGATATCGTCTCCATCAGCAGACTTCATTTCCTCCTCTGATACACATCAGACTGTTTGTGTGTTAATGTGTGTGTGTGTGTGTGTGTGTGTGTGTGTGTGTGTGTGTGTGTGTGAGTGTGAGCGTGTGAGTGTGTGTGTGTACTTGTACAGCTATCTTTGTGAGAACCAATTTGAGTTTTAGACCTCTGGAGTGAGGACATTTTTGGAAAGTGAGGACATTTTGGCCGGTCCTCACTTTGGGACACTCCTTCAAAGGGCTTTTTGAGGGTTCAGACTTGGTTTTAAGGTCCAGGTTAGAATCAGGTTTAGGGTTGAGGTTAAGGTTAGGCATTTAGTTGTGATGGTTAGGGTAAGGATAGGGGGCTAGGGAATGCATTATGTCAATGAAAGTCCTCACAAGTATAAAAGTACAAACGTGTGTGTGTGTGTGTGTGTGTGTGTGTGTGTGTGTGTGTGACATTTTTAGAAAGTGAGGACATTTTGTTCAAAGGGCAGTTTGAGGTTTCAGACTTGGTTTTAATGTCAGAACCAGGTTTACAGAGAATCCACATCAGACCTGCACCATCAGCAGTGAGGGACATCAGACAGAAACTGTTTTACAGTCGACTCCATGACGAGTCTACAGGAAGAAAACTATGCTGATTTTATTGATCGACTGATTGATTGATTGGATTTTCCCTCCACCTGTAGTTCTGTCCGTACACAGTGAAACCAGCTGCAGGTTCGAGTGATTCTGTCAGCATGATGTGTGACAGGTGTGTGTGAGTGAGTAAACAGGTGTGTACCAGCCGGAGCTGATTGGTCCACCAACTACAGGTACCTGCAGGTGATTGGCTCCTTCCTGATGCCAAGGAGCCAAGATGGCAGCGGTGCAGCGCCGGGCAGAACTCATCACTCATCTTGTTTTCTCCTGTTTGTGTTTGTGTTAGCATGCTGGTGTTAGCATTTAGCTCACAGAGCTGCTGGCGTGGCTGCAGACTCAGTGATGCTCAGCTGATATTCGCTGACCTCACAGGAAGTCCTGCTGACTCATCATCAGCCTGATGACGTCGACTCGTTCTGCAGCTGCAATAACTAATCAATAAGTTAACGCTGATTCATTCATCTGCTGCCTGACCTGCAGGGTCAGAGGTCACAGAGGGGTTAACATCATGACAGTCAGGATTATTGATTAACTCATGTTAATACGAGTCATATTTAACTTGATTATTTGGACTGTTCATCCATAATATGAAGAAAATGTTACAGCGGAGGGAAAAACAGATTTGATCTCCAGGTCGTTACTTCTGATTCACTTCACAAAGAAACAGATTGATCATAGATCTCCATGGAGACGATCATTTTCTTTACCTGGTGACGGTGGATCTGAGGACAGGTATTTATCCAGACCTTACTGAACATGTTTTGGTTCTGTAGTCCAGGTTTTAAAGGGTTGTGGACTGGAGGTACTGGGGGACACCTGGAGACCTTTGACAGTCTCCGATCCTGCCGCTCACTTGTTACAGCTGTGATGCTGCACTTAGGTGAGTCCAGCCCACCCAGGTAAGCCTGGCAGTGTCCCCGCCTTCACACTGTAAACATACAATGAGAACAGGCTGACAGTTTCGAACACGGTCAGGTTTGTATTGGAACTGTAGACCAGCAGCAGTAACTGAACATGTAAAAAGTCTCGCAGCTATTTTGAACAAGTTGTGGTTCTTTTATTGATGGACCAGAGAGCAGTCTGCACCATAAATACTCGGGTCAGCTTTAGGAGATCATGAGTCCCTCCATTCGATCTGTGTTACTGAAAGCTGAAACTCTAAATACGAGTCCAGAACAAGTGGCAGATTTCTGACCTGACTCATCACCTCAGTTCTGTCACATCAGTCAACGGGAGCAAAGACTTGAGTATCAGCTGCATAAATGTGGTGATTAATGTTGCAGGTGGGTAAAACAACACTGGTGAAAAGTAACTAAGTACATTTACTCAAGTACTGTACTTAAGTACAACGATTCAAGATTCAAGATCTTTATTGTACAACAATTACAGGAAGCAGTCGTTGGCAATGAAATTCATCTCAGGCAAGTAAAATGAGAACTTAAGACATGAGATATAAAATGTTCAAAATATAAGAACTGAATATAGAATATAAAATATAACACAATAAAACAAAATATAAAAATATAAAATAAAATAGAAATAGAAATATACTGTGGAGGCAGGTGTGCAGAAGTGATAAGATGGAGGTATAAACGGCAGTAATAAATATATATACATATATATATATACATATATATAAATATATAAACAGAAATGTAAACAGGTAGTAAGCAATAACAGCAGAGGGGTAAAGTGACAGTTTAGAGGTAATTTACATTTTCTGTCACTTTCTACACAAGTGTTGTACTTTTCACTGCACACACACACGCACACACACACACATTCAGACACACACACACACACACACACACATTCAGACACACACACACAGACACAGACACAGATTTCTCCATCACAGAGGCAGACAGACCTGGACTGCTGCTTCCTTCCGTTTCCATGGAAACACAGCAGGGATGACTGACAGTCCAACCAAGGTGTGTGTGTGTGTGTGTGAGAGAGAGAGAGCGAGAGAAAATTAAAGTACGCAGATAAAACCACACTTTTTGGCCAGTTCCTGATGTCCTGCAGGTTGCCCTTCTTGGGCAGGAGGGCGATGACGGCCCTCCTGCAGGACACGGGCAGAGACCCCGAGGCCAAGCTTTCATTGAGCACCTCCA
>NTHP01001090.1:54221-68987 GCA_003416845.1 Oplegnathus fasciatus | reverse complement strand
TCAATTTCCTTGAGATAACTATGACCTGGATGAATGAGAATATTCACAGGCTTACTGCCTACTAAGCATGACAGACCAAGAAAAACATTTGCATACACAAATGCATAAGGGTTCACACAAAAATTAAAGTTTAAAACTGCATGTTTTAGAAATAAGTCATGTAATTCCTTAATTGATTAAATAATAAATCATATTTAGAAAAACACTTTTGTACATTTTGGAAAAACCTGCACTCAATCAGTGGATGGAAGTGTTAAGCTCTCTTTCAATGGTAATATTAACATTTAGATTAAAAAGAAAACAGTGAGACTTTAAAAAGATGTGGGTTTCATTTCTGGACTACCTGAAAAACAACTTCTCAGAGGACTTCCTGACAAAAGAACATTATCTACTATAAAAGACAAAACATGGACTGTAGTAGTATAATGATGAGCTGTGATGATCAGCTCAGTTGCTCTGTTACTACGTTGTTGATAAACCATTACTACTACTACATACAGCATACCACTACTACCTGCTTCTTTGTGATAACTGATAAATGAGATTTAAAGGTGGATAGGGTGTTAATCGGTGGCTCCTCTGTGAAGTACTTAAGTAACTAACAGTAATTCGTAGGGCAGAGCTGGATGGTTGCTAATTTCTACTACTAGGAGTAACAGTAGAAGAAATGCTACAGTTGTAGACTATTATTCAATAAGACTATTAAAATTATATTCTATTCTTTTGGGCTTTTAATAAATCTTGACTTCAATACATTTAATCACTGGTTCTTAAGGAGGTAGGTCTTGTTGCTACTCAAAATGTGCATACAACTAGAACAGCTGGTATGAATACTACTACTACTAATATTAAGAAAAGATTGGATCTTTCACATAAACTGTGAAAGATCTGTGAAGAAAACATGTATGAAAAAAGTGAAAGGTCACAGTATCCGAAACAGTCAGCTAAACAACCTGAGGATCTCATCCTCCAGCTCCTGCAGGCTTCTCTTGCCAGAAGCAATGCTGATCATCAAAGAGTCCTTCTGTTCTTCTAGCTCTGGACGCTCCTTACGCACCACAATTCCTAGTAGTTGGGCTTCCAGACCCTGCACATACACACACGCACGGACACAATTCAATACATAAACAATTCAAGGCAGCAGCTCATACTCTCAAACTGTATGTGCACAAAAATGAAGATCTACACACACATGTAGAGAAGTACACAATAGTGAACTAGAGCCATAACATACAGAAGATACATATTCATTCACAGACACACATGCACACACACATTCAGACCTGCTCCTTGACAGCGAAGTTGACTATGGTGGTCTTTGTAGAAATCTCTGGCGTGTAGTGGGGGTTAGACAGCTTGGTGGTGATGTAGAAACGAAACTCTGGACTGTACTCCACCTCCTTATCACCCAGCTTCAACATCAGCCGGCCACCTGGAAAAGGTGCACACAAATGTACACTCATACAGACAATGGATTCAGGCACTCCTCATATTTAGCTGAAAATTTCAGAAAACTAATTTGTGAATTTGTGCATGTGTGTGTGTCTGACCTATCCGTGTCAGGGACTTGTTAAGAACTGGGTTGAGAGAGGGCTCCAACTCCTCCTGGACATTCTGCAGCAAAACAGGATTCCCAAACTGGATGGCATTCTCCAGCACCCGCAGGTAGTCTGGCATTTGAAAGTCTATTACTTTCAGACCCTGCACATATGCACACACATACACGCAGGAGGACAGAAAGAGAAATAAATTATATATAACATTTATCTAATCAGGAAGTCTCAAGATCTCTTTTGCAAGAGAGACCTGAATATAGCTGGAGAAATAGAACAGACATAAGACACTCAACAAAAGTCTGTCACACACATGCACATACAAACAGCATCAGAAACAACCACACACATCTTTAGAAATAATATTTGTATTTATAATCAGTGGCAATAAATGGGAAACAAAATGTGAAATACTGAATACTATTATCTGTAAATACATTGATTTAACTTGATTCATTTGTAAAATTTGACTGCATTCCCTGTCTTTTCTGGAAAATCAATTCTATCTTTCTTATGCAGACACTCAAATGTCCATGATTGCTCCAGAAATGTAACTCTCAAACAGCAATGACACAATAATTGAATAGGAATCAGAATAAGATTGGCTGAGTCAAGACTTACTCTCTTCATCTCCATATTCTTGATCCACTTCAGAGCTTGGCCCTGAGGGTCCACCATCAGCGGCCATCTTGAAAGAAGGGAAAGAAATAAAACAAGTCAACTCGTATTTACAATATGAAACACATGTTTAGTATGTTTACCGGACTACAGATAATATTAGTTAATAATGAATTGTGTCTGCATGCACTGACCGGTTTCCGCGGGTGACGATAACTCCATTCTCAGTAGAGAATGCGTCAGAGGGCAGGCCCTGAATGTTCCAGTCCCTCACTGCTGTAGGCTTGGACAGAAAGACTGCAAAACTGAACCCTGGTGTGCATGGGATCTGTAAGTCCCGTACCTGAGGAGACGGCAAACAGAGAGCAAGAGGGAAAGAGAGGAAGAGAGGAGAAAGAGAAAAAAAGATTGGGGTAAAAAAAGGGGTTTGTTGGAAATACAACCATAAAATTGTAAACTTTAATTTCAGTTTAACATTTTAAGAGGACACTTCTCCTTCATGACTTGCTAGTAACGGTAGAGGGAGTACAAGTATATGACAAACTGCACATCAGGATATACAGTATGTTTTAATGAGGTGTGTGTGTGTGTGTGTGTGTGTGTGTGTCTCACCTCCTTCATCCAGATGGCAAGCAGCTCGTCTCTATAGTTGGAAAGGAAAGGTCCCATGTAGGACAGGAAAGATGCTGCTAGCAAACAGTCTCCTACCAGGTATCCCATGTTTTCTTCAAGACCCTAAAGCACACACACACCCAAATTATACAGGTACACATAGGTGTGTGTGAGTGTATGAGTTATGTATTGATCTGTTGGTTTCTAAATTGCCCCAAACAAACCCCCAGAAAGATGGTAATGACTTGAAAGGACCAATTTTCAGGCCTGAGCAGGAGGAGGGTTATTATTTTTGTTGTGTGTGTGTGTGTGTGTGTGTGTGTGTGTGTGTGTGTGTGTGCATGTGTGTGGCCTACAGCAACTCTCTCCTCCCAGCGGATCCTCTCTCCAGCAAGTCCAGTCACCAGTTTGTCAGCTCGGTCCAGTTTTACCTCCATCTCATCTGATTTCTTCCTCAAACTCTCCTTCATGGCCAGCTTCTCACCGTGCTGCTTTTTCAGCTGGTCTAGCTTCTCTGCCACCTGCTCACACACACGTGCACAGCAATTATATTAAGTTATTGTATTGAACTTGTCATATATAAATTGTATTTACATTGTATTACTGTTACTACTACTCATATATAAACTTGACTTGACTTGAGCTAGTGTCTAAACGTCTATCAGGCTGGTTGCTACAGTAGATGCAATGGGCTCTATACCTCTCTTAGTTTGTTCTGGGCCTCAGCCAGTGCAGCCTGTTTCTCCGCTAGCTGGGCCTTGGCAGCGTTCAGTTGGGCCCTCTTTGGCTCCACCACCCTGTAGATACGTCCATAAACCTGGAGGAACAGTGCACACACCCCTGGATTTAATTTTCCTATTTTCCTGTTCATATATTTATTTAACAAAAAACAAACAAACAAAATAGAATTGTTTTGTGATTGCTCCCTTGCTTTGCTTTTATTAACAAACCCTTGCTGCTGCTGCTATGCAGCAATGCACTTAATGCATACAGCTCATTGTGGATTTATGCATGTGTGTACACTCTGCCAAAATTAGTACAGTAGACTACATGCATTAAATAACTAACTATTCAAACAATAATTAATTATAAACTATTATGAGCACTTGTGGGTTTATGGTGATTATTCATATCTGTAAGCATGTGTGAGTGTGAGTGTGATTGTGTGCTGGTAGCCAGCAGACACCCTCTTACCTCCATGGCTCTGACCCACATGCAGAGGGACTTGGCAGCTAGTGATACTTTGCCTATGATCTCTGGCTGGAAGTCTACCTGTCTGCAGTATTGGCCGATCTTCTTCAACACACGGTCCGATATATTGTCCTTGTCAAAATTAACTAATGTTTTGATGAAGTTGGACTCACCTGCCAGAGACATTTCAAGTTCACATAGGTCAGAAAACCATGAAAATCAAAACATTTTTTGCCCAATTCCTCTTATATGTGGCTCTCAGTTTGATTAATTTGCTAAGAATCATCGTTCTGAAAGGGAAAGAAGTGCTGTCCTGTTTTGGACCTTTGCTGTGTTCTCCCCAAATTACCTTTTTTGTGTTAACTATTTTTATGACAACTCTACAGCTTTGTCATCAGCAAGAGGGAAATGCAGTGCAGTTTGTGAAGGTGGATATTTTTCACTTGTGCTCCAGCAAACATTACAATGTACACCACTTGAAAAAATAGGCTTAGGGTCAATCCTTTTGTAAGCAGTATCTAATAAAAAAAAATTATAATTTCATGTAACTTTCAACTGCTGAAATCCTCTTTGTAAAGTGAAAACAGAAATGTGTACTGTCACATATAAATGGAGTGTAGTTCCAATGGAGATGAAATAATTACAATTCATTCAATGTCAATGATTATGCATGCGTTTCTCACATGGGCGTATGGGCGTTGTGTGCAGAAAAAGTTAGGGTAAACAGCTTCAAGGGCAATTATGGTCATATTGCTCTATTGTTGTTATTGAAAGGGCTCTTTAAAGTAGCCCATAACCCTTTCCTTGCAAGTCCATTTTGTTGCCACTACCATAAGTACAATCAAAAGTACAATTATGTAATCAAGTGACCAAAATATATATTTATTTTTCTCTATTTTTCCAATTTAGAAGAGCCAGTTCCCCTTGCACCTCTCTTGACCTCGACCACATCTTGTGTTAGAGCCAGACTGTAGCCTCATATGATGAGTGCTCAGCAGAGGACACAATGATGTGTACTGAGTCAGCAATGCCAAACAGTATCAAGTGACCCTTTAGAATAGAAATGTTTTGTGAAAATCTGTTTGATAAAATCTATGTAAGACATGTTACTACAGTTTGAGTGTGTACAAAGAGTGTGTTTAATTTGTCCTTAACTACCTTTTTTTAAATTTTATTCTATTTGGGAGTCTGTTTCTGTTTGCACCACTGCACTGAGGAGGATTGCACCTTATGGACCTATAGAGAGTTCAATAGTAAACTGACATTTTTAATCGCAATCTATTGTCATAAAGGCAAACACTAGGAAAATAAGTCCCAGGTTGAAAATAAGCTGAGTTATGACAAAGGAAGAGTGAGTTTTACCAATGCCATTACTTAGCGGACTTCTAATATAGTGTCTGCAATCTCTGTTTTTCCAGTTACATCTTTCCTTTCTTTAGTGTAACCGTACACAATCTGTAATTATCTGGTTTTACGCTATTCGTTTTTGGAGCACTTCAGTTTTCCAAATTACTTTGTTTCTGTGCCAAACTCTCCTTTCATCCATCCCTAAATTCTGCACTCTTGCTGTCTCTCACCCAGCTGTCTCTTGGCCTCTGCCCAGGTAGGCTCTTTGCCCAGAAGGGTCATGACAGCCTGCATCACTGTCTCCACCAGTGCTGGGGGGCGACCATACGACTTGATCTCCGTCATGTCCTTCTTATTCAGAGACTCCAGAGCCTAAGCACAAAAAGAGGAAGCATAGAGAGTGCGTGGATGTAAGAAGGCAGGGTATGCTTCTTGCTGAGTCATGTTTAATTCAAATTTAGACTGACAGAAAGCACACACTCAAATGATGAGGTTCCTACATTAGTGCAGAAGAGACGTAGAGCAGTCAAATATACTGAAAGGTCAAGGATCATTACTCATCAAATATCAAGGACATGAATCAACCAGACATAATAATGAACAAGGTGAGCACATACAGTAAAGACAAATTTACCAACAAACAGAGGGACTGGCAAAATTACAACAGTAGGACAGAGATCTACCTTCATGGCCTCTTCCAGGGCAGGCAGGGCCTCGTCCAGGTCCCTCTGTGCATTTTCAGCCATGGCTTTACACTGTAACTCTTCAGCCCCGATTTTCTCACTGTTAGCACTCACAGCCTCAACACAAACACACACAATGTGTCATGGACTATTATATGCCTCTTTCCTATTATCCAACTACCACACATCCTTCCAAACATAAACCACTGATGTAAACTTTTCCTAATCCAATAGGATGATTGGGTAAGTCAGGTGGATGTGAACCATGTAAATGCCTTAATCAAACTATTACTTTCATCTATTTAGTAAGTTGAATGCATGTTAACATGTTTGTGGTGCTTACCTTCTGCTGCTTGTCAGCCTCTATCTTCTGCTGTACAATGACGGACAGGTACTCATCACACTGTTTCTGGAACTCGGCCACCTGCTTCTTGGCCTCCTCCAGCTCTACAGACATGGCCTCCACCTTCTCCCGTGTGTCACTAATTTTGAAAAGGCCGTTACGCAGCTTGCTCACCTGCTCCCCCAATTCACTTCGTTTCTCTGCCAACAGCCTGGGTGGACACACACACACACACACACACACACACACACACAAGCATAAACGCAATCAGATGACTGACAAGGTTATTGTAACAGAGACAGGTGTTTAGTGAATTGAATAGGCAGATGTTTTTTTGTGGTTTAGCCTTAATCTGATGTATATAAAACCCAAAGTACCCAAAGCACCCACACCTAATGTATGTGTACTTTAGGTGTGCACGCTCACAGTCAGCCTACAAAAGGACCAGCTTTGTGTATCTTTGTTAAAATGTGGCCCTCAAGACACATCTTAAGTATTTGAAGGTGGAGTGAAAAGAGAAGAAAAGAGAAGCAAGAATAAGTGAAAGAGAAAGTTTGAAGGTGCCTACTTCTTGTATCCAGACACCAGCTCCAGGTAGTTGGTGGGTGTCACATAATTATGTCTCCTCAGCTCCAACTTCATCCTTTGGGAGACCTGTTCTACCGACTGGTGTGTGGTGACAAAGATACTGGCAACCTTTGTCTGGATCTACAACATCATGCAGCATATGTAAAAATGTTGATCGGACAATAAAACAATGGGAATGCAACTTCAGGGGTCAAATAATTTACTATTTATTTACTTATTTGTGGTTCAGTGCAGTTCATAGTTAAAGTTATAGATTTTTGTTTTCTAAACTTGTAATTTTTCACAAGAGTACTCCTAAACCTTTTGGATTTACTTGCTGTAATATAATAATATGGAACCAGCTGTTTAAATTTAAATTTCAAGTGAAATCAGTCCTCTAGAAAAGGATTAGAAATCCAGTGTGAATGAGGTCTTGTTTCAAAGTTTGTACCGTAAATGCAATTTGAGGTAGACAATGTTTACTGGGCACAAAAATTAAGGCTCTTAATGTGAAAAGCTGGAAAATAAAGCTCTTTATCCCTGTTCATTCATGTTCAGGTGTCTGTCTTCATTTCAAACAGCCACCCTCTCCCCTTTATCTCTCCCATTTAAAGGCTGATCTCATAGTCACATGAAGTTGAACTTACAGATGTTGGGAGAGTAGATTCATGTGTGAAAATGCATCACAGTGTTAAACAGGTACCAGTTTAACAGTGTAAAATCAAGTGCCCACATGTAAAATGTGTATCTATTGTATGTGTGTGCACGTGAATGCCTCACCCCCTCCAAGGAGCCCAGCTCCAGTCCATCCAAGTACCTCTCAGCTACTTCCAGCAGAGCATCTTTGGGCCACTCACAGAACCAGTCAATGGAGGTGCAGTTGACGAGCGCTGGGTACTGAAGGATGCGGTTCCTGTTGGCAAACAGCCATTTATTTTTTAGTGTGTCTGTAAAGTGTCTTTGAGCACTGAAAAGTGCTATATAAATATAATGTATTATTATTATTATTATTATTATTATTATTAATTTTATCCAGATATAATTCGTTGATATAATGATCCCTATTATAGCACTGTGGACACAGGGTCTATAAACTAGTGCAGGTACATTTGGCAGTACCTTAAAATAGATGTGTAAAAAATACTGGATAGCTTTAGGCAGTATGGCACAAAAATTATTAACAGACACATTTTAAAAGAACCTCCTACAGTGAGGTACACCTGAGTATGCTCAAGACGTATAGTGTGAGTCAGTGAGTTTAGCTGGTTAATTGGTGTAGCAGGGCTCCCTGAGCTCTGGCAATGTGATATGGATCCTGCTAGCAACTAGTGGTCAGAGGGCCAGGACGCCTCGTCACACAGAGAATGGTGATTAGGTCTGGGGATGGTGCCTGCCAGCCCAATTAGCAGCATTATGTGTGACCACTACCCTGTACAACTAATTATAACTAGGCAATCAATGCTTGAGGGGGAAGAGGTGTTTTTGTGAGAAGAAATGTGTGTGTGACAAGGGAAATAGAGAATGGATAACAGAAAATGTGTGTCCATCAGTGTGCTTATTACATCTGTGTGTGCAGACAGCTGGCACTCTCTGTCACAGCTACCACACTGTTTGTAAATGCAGCAAGCCTCAAGTCCTTACTACAGAATCACCCAAGTTATTAGACCTCATTTGCTCAAGACCAGGCATCAATAAGCCATTAGCACACTGTCTCATGGTGAGGCACGACTCACTGTCCCCAGTATATCTTGCTGCGAGGTACTGTAGGAAATAGTTACCCAGTAGACCACCAGTATATTTAAAGATGCTGAGATTATTTCTTAGATTATACAAGGAAGACACAGGTGCCTTGGATGTGTCAGCTTGCATGGATCAAAAGTGCAGCAATAAGCATATTATCGGGGCAAAGTCCCTCCTTCATTCAATTAAGATAATTAAGATAAGAATTAAGATATTAAGATAATACAAAAATCTGTCTAGTTATAGAAATACAGACTACTGGGCACTATGTAAACATAGGGCCAGTATTTAATTGTGTGTAAAATAAAATGACAATAAAATAAAATGAAAATTCTTTGTTTCATGTCATCCCTTGCTGTTAGGCAACAATGCACATACAGCTGCTAGAGAGAAGCTGCTGAAGTGCTCAGACTCTTCAGCCTAGAAGGACTGCAATGTGATTCATACTGTGCTAATTTCCATAAACCTGTGTGTCAACAACAAGAGCAAACAGTATTCTATAAGAGAAGAGAAAAAAGAGGAGGAAGGAACATATTGTGAACCAGGATATATTATAGGACACAGTGTGCTGCAGGAAATAGTATCTACCTGAAGGGCTCTCCCACTGGGCTCATACAGACAACTATGTGCAGGTTGTTCCTGACTCGCTCGATCAGGTAGCTGAACAAGGAGTCAGGAGTCTCCACCACCTTGTCTTTCCTGGCAGACTCTGACAGTGCATTGCATACCTAGAGGTAGAAAGGCAACATTACATGTGAATTCCATGAGAATTGGAATTAGGTTTTAACTGACTTGAGACATGTATAAACTTTAATGATCTATAGATGCACATGATCCCGCAGTATGTGAGTTAAACACATACAGTATTGGAGGCTGTATGTTACTTATGGAGGATTTTGAGAGCAGGCTGTAAGTCAGCCAACACAGTCAGATCAGTCTTGCATGCCACAGGGATTATCTGAGAAGAACCATCACACTTTATAGTGAGGATAATTTGTAAAATTCAGTAATATTTTATTCAGAACAAAATTCTTGCATTAAGAATTTGAACAACTGCGAACATTCAGAACTTGGATATTTCGTCAAGTAGCAAAAGCTGTATTGCCATGATCAAATCAATCTTAACTTTACACATAATTCATATTCAGGGCTTAAATATTGATATACAAGACAGAGGAAGACAGAAACAGAGAAAATCAAAATACTGCAAAATGTCAAATGTGCTGCTTTGACCATAAAACCTTGCCTTTTCAGTAATAATAAGTAAGTTTCACTAATTTGACCGAGGATAACACCTATTTTGGTGTTTTGATGGAGCCAATGCATTTCAAGCAGTTTAAACCAAACCTCTATAGTTAGTGGGTAAAACCTCATCCTAGATCATTTTCTTTACTTCTGGTTGAAAGTGAGTTAATTTAAACCCATGTCTTACCTGTTGACTTCATAAAACAAATATGCAAGTATGCAAATAGACATGAAAATAAAAATACAGATAGATGCTTGAGTTAGATAGATGGACAGACAGGAGGCAAAAAAGACTTGAAGACAATACAGACCTCAACAAACTCATCCTGCTTGTAGAGGTTAGGCACCTCTCCAGAGCTCAGGATGTTATTGATGTCCTCTAGGAAGGATTCGTCTACAATCTGGGTGTCACTGAAAAGGAAGACTGTGGGCTTGTTGTCCACACCAGTCAAACGATACAGCTTCTTGATGTCTGAAAGCAAGGACAGAAAAATCACCTATTGTAATGTAGCTGACTGAGGATGGGATGAGAGGAACGAGTGTACATAGGCAGAGGTAATTCATCAAAAATAGAATTCAGGTGAATCAGCCAGGAGTTAAACGTTATCACGCTTTGCACTGAATATTAAAGAATATATGTGAGTCCATGGTTGTTGTAATCTTGGTGTAATCTTTCCGTCTTTGGTTGGAGTTTTCCTTCCAGACCATAGGGTTACTTCCATAGTGGAAGGCATTGAATACAGTCATGCTTTCCCTTTCTCAAACATCTGTGAATGTAATAATGGTGTGTTTGATCTTACCTTCTCTAAACTCCTGTTTGCGGTACTGCTTGGTGACTTCCACCTGGAATACCTGGTACTCACAGATGGAGGCGGCCATCTTAGACAGGCTCTGTCTACCAGAGCCCCCAACACCGACCAGCAGCATGTTGCCCCTGAGCTGACTGATCACACGTACTACACGTGTTACTGTGGAGAGAACACAAAAATATTTATAATGCATTTCATAAATTTACTCTGCAATCCTTTATTTACAGTATTCTTATAATTGCCCTGTGTGTGGCTGTTGTACAACTGACAAGGGTTCCTTACAAATATTCAGATACATTGTCCTCATATCAGCTTACGTTGCTAGAACATTATTATTTTGCATGTGACAAAATCTACAGTCATACAGTTTCCCCACTATTTCCACTACATTTTAATAGTGTGCAATCTGTTCTAATATTGACATAGAGCTTCATGGAGCTTCAGTGTGCCTGGAACTCCTTGCACACATGCACAGACCAACAATACATACAAGCAGATGTCGATCCATGTTGTTACTATAGTAATGTACTGCTATTGATTTGCAATGGCATGCTGTTAAGTGGCACATCGACAGCAGTGTGTAGCGAGCAGAGCCTTTTTCAACTACTGGTTGGCTTTTAGCTACACCTCATGCTGTGTTTTTCAAAGGAGTTTCAAACTGGGCCTGAATCAAAGACACATAGTACAGAGTGCAGCAGATGAGGACCTCTTATATTGATTGTGGTAATGCACTGGATTGACTGGACAGAATGTGATGGGTGGAATTGACGCTGTGGGTGACGGGAGTGATGCACGGTGTATTGGCCATTTAAATATATGTATGAGAGTGTGTGTAGATGTTTGTTTTGTGTTCTCAGACGTACTGTGTTCGATGGCGTCTCGGAAGAGCACCAGGCTCATGGGCACCACGCCAGGTGTCAGGTTGTAGTCCTCTAGCTGGGTTTCCATGAACTTCTTGAGACCCTTCATGTCCACTAGGTCCTCATACACACTAGATTCACTCAGGAAATCACCTGACCCACACATACAGATATAAACACACATAAAGAGTCATGAGTAGTCATTAGTTTCATAATGCTTAACCCACAGTCCATTCCCAATCCATTATCTTATCTGTAAGAGTATTTGTACACTCAGGGGTGTGACATTGACATTGCTGGGTGCATGTATGTGTGTGTACAGTAATAAATGTACCAAATATTGGTGGTTGTTTGTTTGGGCAGATGCTGTGGAATGTGAGGTCAAAGAGTGAGCCCAGTTTCTCCCGCAGCAGAGCAACAAAGGCCTCCATATCACTGTGATCTACAAGCCGATCTGAGAAAACCCTGAAATCAACAACAAAACATAGACAACAAATTTATCCAGTATAAACAAAAAAAAGCACCTGTATGTTTTGGCTAGTGTAAAATAAAGTAGAAAAACATTCACAACTGGACCTAGGCTTTAGCTAAATGATAGTGATGTATAATGACACTGTCACAATGAGGCTAGAACTATGGTAAATGTCCTTTACAACTGTGAGAAGACTTGCTGAAAAAACGTCCTTGGTTACCTGAAGCACTCATGGATCCACAGTCTAGTGATGTTGTTCTTGGTATCATGGAAGTCTGGGTGAGCTCTTAGCAGACCCTGAAACACCTAGAAGTGGTTGAACAGGAAACCCTCATAACCACTGTGAACTAAATCACTAAACTAAGGTTTAGTTAAAAAAGCCTTCAGTTAATTTCAAGAAAATATGTTACCATAGCCAGTGATACTGGTTAACCCTAAATTACCAATGTGAGGCTTAGTATAGAGTGCTTCCCGAAGTTGAACTCCATTTGTGAAACAGGTTCCAGTTGTATTTTCTTGTATTATGTATTATTGGGTACCTTGGAGATATCTCTGAGGTTGAAGAGGTAGTGTATCTTGGCTGGAGTGGGAAGAAAATGAGCTGAAACAGCATAATACAGTTCTAAAGTGGCCTGAGTCAGAGTTTCTCCAATGGGCTTCACCTCCTCCTTAAACCCCTGTAGCTTTTGGTTGATCATGGTACTGTAGATCTGCCTGATCTGGGACTCCTGCATGTTGGGAGAAGAGAGGTCTGTTCAAGTTTGGTACATCTTGTAAATGATTCACGTCAATAAGATCCACAGATTGTACTGGTACAGTCCTGTACAGTTGTACTGGTCAAAAGAAAGAAAAAGAAAAAAAGAATTTTCTAAAGAGCATAACAATGCCATTTCCTGTTGTCTACTTCACACATTCAAGAGTCAAGACAACGATCAAGTGTGTGGTATTTACTTCCTGAATGCAATATGGCTCTAGCCGTTTTCAAAAGTAAATGTATTTTGTTCTTGGCAATACAAAAAGCAGGCTGAAGAGAAGAGTTAAGAGAGGAACTACAAATACGCACTGAAAAAAGATGGACCGGGACAGGTTGAAGAGAGACAGAGAAAAAACTGCCAGATAATTGAAAAAGACTGAAAAGAGACAAGAGGTGATCTGGAGAGGGAGTGAGCAATGAGTGGAGAGAGCGAAGAAAGTACAAAAATGCCAAATAAAACAAAACAAGGCAAACAAACAAGAAAAGAGAACAAAGGGAGAGGAGGCAGATGCAGACAATCATAATCTCCTGGGTGTCGGATATGAGAGAGAGTGCAATTTTGCAGTGGTTATCATTATCATTGTGGCTATAATCATAATCAGCTTGACAAATGGTGATGGATGATGACAATGTCTGAAAGATGAAAGATTTCCAGGATCAAGAGACAGAGAAAAAGAAAAATAGCCTGAGTATGATGTCTCTTTGAGTTAAATGTGAAAAAGACAAAACTACACAATTTATAAATGCTGGTTATTTTTATTTCATTGCTTATCTATTTGTCTACATTTTCATTGCATATTTAATACATTTCAATGCCTGTTTAAGCAAAAATCAATTGATTTTTGTCACATATAGTCCTCAGTTGTAAAGGAAAAAGTCAGGTAGGACAGGACAGGGCAGGGCAGGGCAGGAGAGGAGAGAGGAGGAGAGGAAAAATAGTCAGTAGGACTCACATTTGGGAAGGTCATATTGACGAGGTTGAATCGACTCTGTAAGCGGCCAGAGATGTGAGTCCTCCCTCCACCAGGGGGCCCCATAGATGCCAACAAGAACATGTCCTAACAAAGCAGACACACACACATATATACACGCGCACACAAACACAACAGAAGAAAACAGCAGAGTTTAATGGCCTATAAGTAACACACACCTATGAAATGATACATATTTCACATGTAAAGCTCTTGTCCCACATTCTGAAAACAATGGTAATTAAGAGGTAATTATGGAGGAGGCATTAAAAGGGCAGGAAAATGCTAATATCTTTATCTTACACAAACTAAAAACAGACCACACTCCTGTCCTCGTCAAAATGCCCCTTCTCACCTTGACAAATTTTAGGGTCTGTTTCTGGCGGTCATACCAGAAGCCATAGTCGATCCAGAGGCGCAGCAGTTCCAGCGGTGGCTGGGAGCCAAAGAGGTCATGGGCTGGCATGTTGAGGTCGTCCAGGAAGCACAGCAGACGCTTCCCACCTGCTGGTACAAATACACCTTTGGTTCTCTTCTCTATGCGGCTCTCCACGATGGCCTGGATGTTATTAGAGGTGGTCTGGACAGTGATGGAGACAGAGAGAAAAACAAAGATACAGAAAAGATGAAATGGTATGTTTCATTGTGTACCTTAGAAATGTTTCCTATGTTTTAAAACAACACGAACAACAAACAGTAGGGAGGAAAATCTTAACACTTATCCAGTGATATCAAAATCATGAATGATGAGTGCATTGTGGGTTGAACTATGGAATTTGGCTAGTACATAAACTCTGTTTGGAGAACTAATGGCCTTATGAACTACTATGAACTACGTCTACTCCTCCCATGAGAATTTGTAAATCCTGCTATGGAGAAGAAAATCAGCTTTGCTGGTGATTATTTTGTAACAAGATTGTGAGACAGCACTAATGCCTAATACTATTTTTGGGGCTTTGAAGCTTCAGTGAGAATTACCCGTGAATATTCAAAGCTTCGAC